>MDKJ01301086.1:0-17671 GCA_005239525.1 Nicotiana knightiana
TAATTGATTTATTGTGATTTTTATAGGACGGTATGACGAGTAAAAATCACATGCTCACACCTGTTAACAAATGAAATGTGTGGCTTGCCTGATTTCACAGTAGGCACCATCATGATTGGGTATTCAGGGTCGTGACAAGTTGGTTTCAGAGCCCTAGGTTAAATAGGTCTCGCCAGTCATGAGCAGGTTTAGTTTAGTCTTGCGGATCGGTATGGAGACGTCTGTACTTATCTTCGAGAGGCTACAAAACCCTTAGGAAAAATCTCACATTCTTGAATTCTGTCGTGCGAATATGTTGATTCCTGGAACTAAACTTCTGTTGTTTTAATTTTCTCACAGATGGTGAGGACTTGCGCTACTAATCAGGGTGACCAGACACCAGATAGACCAGCGAGAGGTTGAGGCCGCAGTCGAGGCCGTGGTAGAGGGAGGGGTGCAGCCCGCGCAGTAGCCGGGGAAGTACCTGTGGACCCTCCTATTGTTCAGGATCAGGTCCTCGCTGCAAATGTTCCAGCGGGACCGGCTCAGGCACCGGTTGTGCCTATTGTGATTCTGGGTCTTCAGGAGACCCTAGCTCAGATTTTGACGGTGTGCACCAGTCTTGCACAGGCAGTCGCTATATCTACTACTGACGCTACTTCTCAGGCTGGGGGAGGCACTCAGACTCCAGTTGCCCAGACACCTGAGCAGGTTACCCAGGGGATTCAGACACCGGGGGAAGCTCTAGCCCAACCGGTTGCCCCAACACAGGATTTTATGGTCCCAGCTTAGGCCGACAATGAGCAGCGCAGGTTGGAGAGATTTAGTAGACTTCAGCCTCCGACTTTCAGTGGTACTGAGGGCGAGGTTGCCCAGGGCTTCTTAGACAAGTGTTAGAGGATTCTTCGCACAACAGGGATATTGGAGGCCAGTGAGGTCCCATTTACTACCTTCCAGTTCTCAGGAGCTGCACTCGCTTGGTAGGAGGCCTATGAGAGGTGTAGACCTATTGATGCAGTGCCCCTTACCTAGTGTCAGTTCTCCATTCTGTTCCTGGAGAAGTATATACCGCAGTCCCGCAGGGAGGATCTGCATAGGGAGTTCGAGCAGTTGCGTCAGGGGGACATGACCGTGACGCAGTATGAGATGAGGTTCTCCGAGTTGGCCCGTCATGCTATTTGTCTAGTTCCCATGGATAGGGAGAGGATCAGGAGGTTCGTTGATGGCCTCACATATCAGTTTTGGATTTTTCTGATCAGGGAGAGGGTATCTGGCGCTTCTTTTGAGGAGGTGGTTGACATTGCCAAAGAGATTGAGTCAGTTCGCCACTAGGAGCGAGTTGAGAGCGAGGCCAAGAGGGTATGGTATTTTTGGTGGTGTTCAGTCAGGAGGTCAGTATTAGCACAACAGAGGCCGTTCATTTAGGCCCCCTCAGCTAGTTCGTCCAGCCTATAGTGGTGCATCATCGGGGCATGGTCCCTGCAGCTCTCATCTGGGCCGTTCCTCATTCAGTGCTCTTCCATCCCAGAGTTCATCTCAGCCACCATCAGTTCAGGGTTCCTTAGCGCATGGTTCTTCTAGTGGTTATTCTGGTTCTAGGGGTTCCTTTTAGTCCCCCATTGTCATTTTCTGAGAGGGGTTTCTTTGAGTGTGATGATCCAGGTCATATCAAGAGGTTTTATCCCCGCCTTTTGGGTGGTTCTTTCCAGCAGAGGAGCTAGCCTTCAGCTTCAGCACCAGTTACTTCACCACCCGCCTAGACAGCTAGGGGTGGGGTCCAGTCAGCCAGAGGCCTCCCTAGAGGGGGAGGTCGATCAGGTGGAGGTCAGGCTCGATTTTATGCACTTCCAACCAAACCAGATGCTATGGCCTCAGATGGAGTGATTACAGGTATTGTTTCAGTATGTTACCGAGATGCTTCGGTCTTATTTGATCAAGGTTCCACGTATTCTTATTGTTGCATCTGTTCATGTGTCAACCCCGGTGGGCGATACTATTGTTGTGAACTGTGTGTACCGATCATGTGTAATATCTATTGGGGGTTTGGAGACCCGAATGGATCTGTTATTTCTTAGCATGGTTGACTTTGATGTGATATTGGGCATGGATTGGTTATCTCCGTGTCACGCTGTTCTAGATTGTCACGCTAAGACCGTGACCTTAGCGATTCTAAGATTTTCGAGAGTTGAGTGGAGAGGCTCTGTTGAGTATGTGCCTAGTAGGGTGATTTCATACCTGAAGGCCCAGCGTATGCTAGAAAAAACGTGTTTATCGTATTTGGCTTTTGTGAGGGATGTCAGTGTTGAGACTCCCACTATTGATTCTATTCATATGGTCCTTGATTTTTCGGAAGTATTTCCTGCTGACCTGCCAGGCATGCCACCTGACAGGGATATTGATTTTGGTATTGATTTGGTGTCGGGCACTCAGCCCATTTCTATTCCACCGTATCGTATGGCACCGGCGGAATTGAAGGAATTGAAAGAGCAGCTTCAGGAACTCCTAGATAAGGGGTTCATTCGTCCTAGTGTGTCGCCTTGGGGTGCACCGGTGCTATTTGTAAAGAAGAAAGATGGTTCCATGAGGATTTGTATTGACTACAGGCAGTTGAACAAGGTTACAGTCAACAATAAGTATCCCTTGCCTCATATTAATGATTTTTTTGACCAGCTTCAGGAAGCCAAAGTTTTCTCTAAGATTGATTTGAGATCCGGGTATCATCAATTAAAGATTCAGGATTCTGATATTCCCAAGATAGCTTTCAGGACTCGTTATGGTCACTATGAGTTTATGGTGATGTCTTTTGGGTTGACCAATGCCCCAGCAGTGTTCATGCACTTGATGAACAGCGTGTTTTAGCCGTACTTGGATTCTTTTGTTATTTTGTTCGTTGATGACATACTGGATATTCTCATAGCCAGGAGGAGCACACTCAGCATTTGAGAGTTGTTTTACAGAGCTTGAGGGAGGAGAATCTTTATGCAAAGTTCTCCAAGTGTGAGTTCTGGCTTGGCTCAGTAGCTTTCTTGGGGCATGTGGTGTCCAATGAAGGTATTCAGGTTGATCCGAAGAAGATAGAGGTGGTGCAGAGTTGGCCTAGACCGTCCTCAACTACAGAGATTAGGAGCTTCCTTGGTTTGGTGGGATATTACCGTCGCTTTGTGGAGGGGTTTTCTTCTATTGCTTCGCCCTTGACCAAATTGACCCAGAAGGGTGCTCCGTTCAGGTGGTCGGACGAGTGTGAGGAGAGCTTTCAGAAGCTCAAGGCTGCTTTGACCACAGCTCCAGTGTTAGTATTTCCATCAGCTTCAGGTTCTTATACCGTATATTGTGATGCCTCGAGGATAGGAATCGGTTGTGTTTTGATGTAGGAGGGTAGGGTGATTACCTACGCCTCGCGCCAATTGAAGACTCATGAGAAGAATTACCCAGTGCATGATATCGAGCTAGCAACAATCGTTCACGCCTTGAAGATTTGGCGTCATTATTTGTATGGGGTGCATTGTGAGGTTTTCACTGACCACCATAGTCTACAACATCTGTTTAAGTAGAAGGATCTGAATTTGCGTCATAGAAGATGGTAGGAGCTTCTCAAGGACTATGATATCACTATTCTATACCATACGGGGAAGGCTAATGTAGTGGTCGATGCCTTGAGTCACAGAGTAGAGAGTTTGGGAAGTCTAGCATATCTTCCAGCAGCAGAGAGACCATTGGCACTTGATGTTCAGCCTTAGCAGGCTAGTTGGTGAGGTTGGATCTATCAGAGCCCCGTCGGGTATTAGCTCATTTAGCTTCCAGGTCTTCTCTTTATGACCGAATCAGAGAGCTCCAGTATGATGAACCACACTTGCTCGTTCTTCAGAATAGGGTCCGACAAGGTGATGCCAGGGATGTAGATATTGGTGATGATGGGGTTATGAGGATGCAGGGTCGGATTTGTGTGCCCAATGTGGATGGGCTTCGAGAGTTGATTCTAGCAGAGGCCCATAGCTCACGGTATTCCATCCATCCTGGTACCGTGAAGATGTATCAGGATATGAGACGGTATTATTGGTGGAGGCGAATGAAGAAGGATATTTTTGAGTTTGTAGCTCGGTGTCTCAACTATCAGCAGGTCAAGTATGAGCACCAGAGGCCAGGTGGGTTGCATCAGAAGTTGGATATTCCGGAGTGGAAGTGGGAGTGGATCACCATGGACTTTGTAGTTGGGCTCCCATGGACTTCGAGGAGGTTCAATGCTATATGGGTCATTGTGGATCGGTTGACCAAGTCTGCACTTCATTCCTATTGGTACTACTTATTCTTCGGAGCGGTTAGCTGAGATTTATATCAGGGAGATTGTCTGGTTGCATGGTGTTCCAGTTTTTATCATTTCTGATAGAGGTACTCAATTCACATCTTAGTTTTGGAGGGCCGTGTAGAGAGAGTTGGGTACTCAGGTCGAGTTGAGCACATCATTTCATCCTCAGACAGACGGTCATTCAGAGCGCATGATTCGGATTCTGGAGGACATGTTGCGTGCTTGTGTCATTTATTTCGGGGGTTCATGGGACCAGTTTCTATCACTCGCGGAGTTTGTATATAATAATAGTTATCAGTCGACTATCCAGATGGCTCCGTACAAAGCTTTATATGGTAGGAGGTGTAGATATCCGATTGGTTGGTTTGAGTCGGGTAAGGCTAGACTATTGGGCACAGACTTGGTGCAGAATGCGTTGGATAAGGTGAAGTTGATTCAGGAACAGCTTCGCACGGTGCAATCTAGGCAGAAGAGTTATGCGGACCAGAAGGTCCGAGAGGTCTTTCATGGTTGGGGAGAAGGTGCTACTGAAGGTGTCACCCATGAAGGGTGTTATGCGGTTCGGGAAGAGAGGCAAGTTGAGTCCCCGGTTCATTGGGCCTTTTGAGGTGCTTCAAAGGGTTGGAGAGGTGGTTTATAGACTTGCTTTGCCACCCAGCTTGTTGAGTTTCCATCCAGTATTCCATGTTTCCATGCTTCAGAAGTATACTGGTGACCCGTCTCATGTATTGGACTTCAGCTGAGTTCAACTAGAGGGTGATATATGTTATGAGGTAGAGCCAATGGCTATTTCGGGTCGTCAGGCCAGAAGGTTGAGGTCTAAGGATATAGCTTCAGTGAAGGTACTGTATTGGTAAAAAAGAGCTTCACACGTGAAATAAATCTTGATGACTCAGTAGTCTATGTGGAGCAATGAAAACACGACAGCTAGACGAGACTCTATGAAGAGGTACGAGGCAAAGAGGCACGGAAAATCACACCCATAAGGTAATTAGCTACGGAAATCTCAACCTGATTGAGAAGATAAAGAGACACTGTCAAAATGTATCTGGGCGGAACAAAGGGCAGATTCAGAGATCTTCAATTAGTGATCCACACGTTATGCAACAGTTACGGTTACTTCATAATTAGTCATTAAGGCTCAATCACTGAAAAAGGCAGACGTTATATTAGGAAACTCCATATATAAAGGAGGAAAATATAACCTAAATAAGACATCTGAACTACGCATACAATACATTTTACTTTTTTGTGCATCATATTATTGTCTACTTACTTACTCCTTTTTATTCATTATTGTTTCCTTGATTATTAGAAACCCGTGTTCATCCTAAAAATAGCTTTGGCCAAAGGATCTAATTCTTTGGTTAAACAGATTGGTTCCGTTACCGGGAACTCTGATAATCTTTGTTTGCTTTTCAAGCGATATCCTCTGAACTATGTCGAACTCCAACGACAACAACCAGCAGAGAAATAGAACCCCGATTCCATCACCTTTAGGAACCCCACGTGGTTCAAGGGAACAATCCCCAGAACGATCCAATAACAACAACGATAATAATGATCAAACGGGAGAACAAGATCAAGTAAAGCAAATGATTGCAGAGTATGTGAGCCAAGCTTTGCAAGAATTTGCAAGGGGATTACTAGTGGCATCACCTGCATCACTGACACCACCTCCCAATAACACTATCACCGTGGAAAATCCTCAGTCTGGGTTGGTAAACTCAGCAAGGGATGACACTCCTAACGAATTTCTCGAAGCGAGACCAGGTATGACTAATAACTCTGAATTACAAAATTTACTACTAACCTTGCAGAAACAGGTGAAGGAACAAAACGATCGAATCGAGCAAATTCCTTGAGTACCACCTGTTATCAAAGGCATTGATTTTGATAGATATCTTCAACAACCTTGGAAACCAAGCGCAGCACCCTTGCCTATACCCAAGAAGTTTAAAATGCCTGACGTTCCTAAGTATGACGGAACAACTAATCGACGCGACCACGTGACTTCTTTTACCACCGGAGTAAAGGGCAACGACTTAACAAAACAAGAGATTGAATCAGTCCTTGTCAAAAAATTCGGAGAAACGCTTACCAAAGGAGCCCTAACCTGGTATTCTATTCTCCCTGAAAATTCTATCATTTCTTGTGCTGAGCTTGCAGATTCTTTCATAAAAGCACACTCTGATACGCAAAGAGTCGAGAAAAGAATGGAGGACATATTTAAAATAAAGAAAGGAAACACGGAACTACTCTGTGAATTTGTAGATAGGTTCCAACGAGAAAGAATGCAACTACCAAGGGTGCCTGATAATTGGGCAGCCATAGCATTTGAAAGTAATCTAAATGACGAAAGCTCAGCCACGAGGAGACTCAAAGAAAGCTTGAGAGAATTACCAGCTACAACGTGGAACGATGTTTATAACAGGTACAGTACTAAACTTCGAATAGAATAAGATACCATTGCTCGTTCGAAAGATGAAGATCATACCAGATCCAAACATTCCGAATCAGACAGGAGATCAGGTAAAAATAGGTACGATCTTTACTTGGGATCATCGAGACGTGAAACTCATCCCAGGTTCGAAAACACCAGGTCAGATTATAGACCACCAAGCAGAGATGCGGGCTCGTCCTTATCTAGATCCAGAAAGGATCGAGATGAAAGACCTAGAGGTAGTGCACGAATTGGAGATCACACCTTCAATGTAAGTACCCCTGAACTTGTTTCAATATTAAGAAATATGTGTGATAAGGTTCGATGGCCCAAAGAAATGCGGTCAAACTCAACTAAAAGGAATCCATATTTCTGGTGTGAGTTCCATAATGATCATGGGCATAAGACTGCAGATTGCAGGTTTTTACAATATGAAATAGAACAATTATTGAAACAGGGCTATTTAACAAAATTGTTTAGTGATAAAGGTAAACATGCATACATGAAGAACAGGCAGGAGCCCCCGAAGCCTCCATCTCCAAAAAGAACCGTCAACATGATACATGGAGGAGAGGAAGTAAACGAAATAGTTTGAATATTAGCCTCGAAGATCATAGGTACACACGAAAAGCAGGTTCGATAAAATCCCGACATGGATGTTATAACCTTTGATGATGCAGATTTTGGCGAACTAATGCTCCCGCACAACGATGCTCTGGTAATATCCTTACTCATTCATGACACTAACGTTAAAAGAGTGTTGATTGATCCAGGTAGTTCAGTCAACATCATCTTGCTAAGAGTTGTGGAAGAAATGCTCTTGGGAAATCAGGTGATCCCAAAGGGACGAGCCATATCAGGGTTTGACAACTCTACAGTGATAACCAAAGGAGAAATCGAACTTAGCGCTTATGCCGGGGAAGTAATTAAAAACACCAAATTCCAAGTCGTGGATACTGACATGGCTTATAACATGGGGAGGCCCTAGATCCAAAACATGAAAGCAGTACCATCTACCTTGCATCAGGTAATAAAATTCCCTTCAGAATGGGGAATCAGACAGATTAGAGGAGATCAACAAATCTCTAGAATATAAATTATGTGGTGGATTATAACAAAAAGTAGAGACGGAAGAATCGGAAGATATGGAAATCTCCCAGGCAGATGTTACCGGCCAAACAGGTACGGAAAAAGCCATTGACCAAACAGGTACGAAAGAAGTAAGTGTTCAAACAGATACGGAAGAAGATATTCACGAAAAGGTAAATCAAGTCACTACGAAAGATAAACTGGACCACACTGATGTAGATTCCAGACCAGACGTCATTCATGAACCGGAGGAAGAGGAGCACATCAAAACAATTACGGAAGAGCTCAAAGTTGTTCCATTGTTTAAACAAAAACCTAAACAGAAAGTGTATGTAGGCACGAGGATGAGCCCCGGTCGAAGAGGTAAGTTAATTGATTATTTAAAGGCTAACGCAGATTGCTTTGCGTGGTCCCACTCAGATATGAAAGGTGTCCCACCAGAAGTGATGACTCATAAACTAAATGAAGGTCTATCCTTCGTACCTGTTAAGCAGAAGAAAAGAAAGCAAGGACCATTCAAGAACAAAGTGATTGACGAAGAGGTACAGAAACTCTTGAAAATTGGTTCGATACGAGAGGTTACGTACCCTAACTGGATAGCTAACACTGTGGTAGTACCTAAAAAGAATGGGAAATGGAGAGTATGCGTAGATTATACTGACTTAAATAAAGCACGCCCCAAATATTCATTCCTATTACCACATATCGATAAAATGATTGATGCCACCGCAGGTCATGAATTGTTAAGCTTTCAAGATGCATATTCTTGTTATAATCAGATTAAAATGGTTCCTCAGACGAGTAAAAACCTCCTTTATTACAAACAGGGGGACTTATTGTTATAAAGTCATGCATTTTGGCTTAAAAAACGCTGGAGCCACCTATCAAAGGCTAGTGACCAAGATGTTCCAGGAACATCTGGGAAAAATGATGGAAGTTTACATCGATGACATGCTGGTAAAATCAACAAGGGCAGAAGACCATTTCCAGCACCTCTCTATTACCTTTGACATTTTACACAGGTATAATATGAAGCTGAATCCAGAAAAATACGCTTTTGGCGTAGAATCAGGTAAATTCTTGGGTTTCCTTGTATCAAACAGGGGAATAGAGGTAAATCCTGATCAAATTAAAGCTATAGAAGAAATACCTGATGTACTTATAAACAAAAAAGAATTTCAAAGACTAATGGGAATAATTGCAGCCTTAGGAAGATTTATTTCCAAATCTTTCGAGAAAAGTTTTAAATTCTTTGCAGTTCTCAAAAAGCAAAATCGGTTCGAATAGACTGAAGAATGTCAACAGGCTCTCAATGACCTAAAGGCTTATCTATCAGAACCTCCGTTGCTGTCAAAGCCAAAGGAGGGGGAGAGGCTATACGTCTACCTTGCCGTCTCGGAAATTGTTGTAAGTGCAGTTTTGGTAAGGGAGGATAAAGGTAAACAATCTCCTATTTATTATGTAAGAAAGACATTACTAGATGCTAAAACTAGATATCCACATCTAGAAAAGTTAGCCTTAGCTCTAATCATGGCATCTAGAAAATTAAGGCCATACTTTCAATGTCATCCAATCACAGTTGTGACCTCGTATCCATTAAGAAACATACTGCATAAATAAGAACTATCAGGAAGATTAGCCAAGTGGGCCATAGAATTAAGTGAGCATGAAATAATATATCAGCCTAGGACTGTAATCAAGTCTCAGATCTTAGCTGATTTTGTCGCTGACTTTAGTAATAGCATTGTCCCTGAAGTGGAAAAAGAGTTACAACTCTTTAACGGTGCTAATCCGGGTCTATGGACCCTATTTACCGATGCTTCTTTCAGTATAAAAGGTATCGGCTTAGGCATAGTCTTAATATCACCCATGTGAACACCCAATTTTTGCCCCGCATGGAAATTACTCCTAAAAAATAATCAAAAATATTTTTTTATGAATTTTAGGAACTTTTTTTTATTTAGTTGCATTTCATGCATGTTTAATACTTTAAAATTATAGAAAAAATCATAAAAAAATTGTCACATTTTTCATTTCGTGCCATTTTAGGTTTAAACTGCATTTTTAGGATTTAGTTACATTCTTAAATGCATCTTCTAAAAATCAAAATTGCATTCGTAGGTTAATTAATTAATTATTTCCACTGGTCCATCATTAGATAAAATAAATACATAGGCTAGCCAAGAAATAGATGTAAATTAAATTTAAGTCTAAAGTGGCTAATTCTGCAAAAGCATAAAAAGAAGAGAAGGTCGTTAAGGCTAAATTCGGAATGGGCTAATTTTCATGGCCCAATTTCCTCCTAATCCAAAATAGCCCAAAATTTCCCTAGCCCATTCCCTAATCAGCCCAAAACCACTCTATTTAGAACCCCTATCCTAAATACCTAGACCCAAGAGCTGAAGGAGGAGATCGGCCATTTTTTCCCCAGCCCTTATCCATCATCTTCTCCAACATATCATAGCCCCCCCCCCTCCCAGTGTGGTTCCCCTCTGCTTCCTCTCATCTTCAACAACACAAAGATGAGACCCACCCCTAATTCCCCAACCTAACAATCTCCATCGTTGCCAAAGACCCTCCTCCCTCTCAACAGTCATCTCTCTCATTTTCTGCCTCACTTTCATCGCCGGCGGACTCGTTGGAAATGAGCGAGCAGAAGCCACCAAACTGGCCAAACATTCCGGCAAAATACTCCTAAAATCGACACCAAAATCAGCTGTGAAATAGCTCAAAAACCGCTTCAAAATCACTCCTGAAATCAGCTCGAAACCACTGTTAATCACCTCTTATTTCCATCGTTTCCGCACATCGAGTGAACGCAAGGTTCGACGAAGTTGTCATGTTCTGTTCGAGGCTTCCGATTTTTGGTACGGTCAACAGTATCTCGTTCCACTCGTGTGAGGGTTCACTTTGAGTTCAAAATCCGATGTTGTTTGCTGAAATTGCTTGCTGAGTTTCATGGTCTATTTTTGCTCGCCTTTATTTGGATCTATTTCCTTCGCTTAGCAGGTAAACACATAAACTTTGTAATTATTTGTATTTTTAATGATAATAAATATAAATTTTTTCATAAACTCTGGATGCTTTTAAGTTGTGACGAGTTTTTCTATTAATATTTTTGTGAAAAATGGTGGATAAGTGAGTCAGCATATTGAAGCATGAGGGTAGTCATCTGAAAATGGTTTAACAAATTTAGATACTATGGTCGGTGTTTTAATACTGTTACAGTGCTGAAGAGTTTGAATCAACCGTGCCTTAATGCCGAACGTACTCGTTTAGGTGCATGAATTCTTGTATTCATCATTAGACCATTTGTAATACATGTGTGTAGTCCTATATATTGCAGCTACTCTAGCTTCTTCTTTTTTTTTTGAAAAAAAACGTTTCCTCAAAATCTTGGCTATTGTATTTGATATCTCTTCATGAAATGAAGATAAAAAAAATAGTAGTTTGATAGGTGATATTTAAGAAGAATTTGGTTGGTAGCATCATGCGATTCTGGTTGATAACATTTTTTTGAGGTAAAGGATTTGTTAGTTAATTCGAAATGATCCTCTAATGACTGCATTTCGAATTATAGTGATTAGCAAATTAATATGTGAGGGGATGTTATTTGTATATTTTCCTAAGAGTCAATTAGCGCATTTATCTAGCATATAACAGAAACATGAGATTAGTTTTAGATGGGAAAATTTTATAATTTATAAATATCAATTGCTAGATTTCCATGATTTTTGAACATGAACAAAGCTCTTTTGGAATGTTTTCCATCTATCTCTCTACCACCATTAATTCCCATGTTTCTATATCTATGTTGGAGAACAAAGAATCTGGCCCTTTCAAGGAAAAAGAAAACGCAAGACAGTAATAAGGAAAAGTAGTAGACAATTTCTTGGAATTTTTATAAAACTTGTAAAGAAACCTCATCATATATTTCCATGTGTATTTGGTTCTGTAGTATTAAGAAAAAGGGAGAAATAAAACTACATAAGGTAGTTTAGAATTGTTTAAAGACAAATGGTACATGAGAGAGAGAGACACAACACCTGAACTTGAATTTATTACTTGCCCCTCCTCATAGGTTGTTCTTTTTCAGAGGAAAGAGGGGGTCATGTAACAAACATGGAGCGTACAATTATTAATATCGTTAATGAATTTGTTAATGAATCGTGACTATGGTTATGGTTCCCGTGGCATAGTCATGATTACGTAATCCACACTCGGGTGCGACAACTCATGTCCCCGTCTTCAATTTCAAATTATAATAAAAATCACACGTTGTAATTGCGGGTGCATTTCATGTGGCGTAGTTACAATGTGTCCAAAAACAAACAAGTGCACGCCATCGTGACTTGTTTCAAGATAATTCCATAAATATTAAAAGCGGCTAAAAAGTGAAAAATGATAAAAAGCACAATAGGTTTAAAATATGCAAATAATTAGATAATTAGGCCAAATATTAATAGTTAAGCGACCGTTCTAGAACCACGGAATTCGGGAGTGCCTAGCAACTTCTCCCAGGTTAACAGAATTCCTTACTCGGATTTCTAGTAGCAGACAAATCAAAACAGGGTCAAAATTTCCTCGGTTTGGGATTTTAAAATAATAAAACGGTGTCCCGGAGTATCGTCAAAAATCTGGGTGGCGACTCTGAAAACTAAAAATAAAATCCTAAACCCGAATAATGTCACTTCAAGTGGAAAAACTCCCTCATTACCCTTTCATTATCTCGGGGTTGAAAAAGGAGGTGTGACAGATCTGGCGACTCTGCTGGGGATCGAACCTAGAATCTCTGGTTCAGTGTTCAAGAATTTGAGCTTAGAATAAACTGTTTTATTTGGCTTTATTATCTGATTTTTATAGGTTTAAACCTGACGTGCTAATTGCCACATTTACCGCTTTGATATTTATCTGAATTGGATATAAACTGTGCTGAAACCCCTCTTCTCTTTGAGTCTTCTAAATCATCTGGGAAGTGTGCACTTCGTGTGACTTCTTTTCTGTTAGAGTCATATCCAAATTTTAGAATGAGGTACGGACAAGTTGCAAAGCCGGTGAAGCTTCTGTATTCTCGGTACACTGCCCCCCCCCCTCCCTCCCGGCTCGAGCTGTCCGCTCGGGTAAGCGTGGTCTAGAACAAAACCCCAGGATTCAAACTTAGAATAACAAAACCTCATTCCGGATCCCTAGTAGGAACGCTTATTTGCATCACGTGCATTTGACTTAGGGGACTCAACACAGGGGTTGGGTCCGTCTAGGACAGGTGAACCCAAAATAATAGATCATCCTGATGCATCTTACGTGCTACTTGGCATTTGTTTGTTTCGGCATGCATGTTGGCCGGCTTCTAGAATAGGAAAGAAAATAAAAAATAAAAAAATAATAAAAAACAAAGAGTGAGAGATATGTATTTGAAATCCTGAAACTCTGTCTAAAAGATAGGAAATAAATGAATATTCTCAAAAGTCATATTCCTCGGTTCCGTCACAACAGGCAGAACTACGCAGGTCTGATTCTCACCGGATGTGAGATACGTAGGCAAACCTCATGGGTCTCGACCCCAATTTTTAAAAATCCAAAAATATTTTCTTTAATTCCTCCGCAATAATATTTTAAAAAAAAGATATTTTCGTTTAATTCCTTCTATAGGAGTATTTTCTTAGGAAATTTCAAATAAATAAAAGATAAAAGAAAAATAATTATTTTAGAACCCAAAAATACTTTTCATCCGAAAAAGAAAAAAGACAAATTAAATCAAAATCCCAAAAACTATTTTCTACCTTTCTATTTTCCAAAATTGTCAAAAAAAGAAAATTTAAAAAAAATTCCTTCTATTGGAAAGTATTCCTTTGATACTCAATTTGCAAAAATTCAAAAATATTTTCCTTTAAATCCATCCTTAGAAAATCCCAAACAAAAAAAGAAAAAAGAAAAGTATTTTAAACCCAAAATAAAAAGAATATTTTCCTTCTTTCCAAAGTCTTTCATATGTTAAAAATTTTAAAACAAAAATAAAGGAAAATAAAAATCAATAAATACTCAAAATCAAACATATCCTTCAGAAATAATAATCAGAAAACAAAAATTCAAAAAATTAAAATTTTTGTCTTTCTTTAAAAATCCCTCTTTTGAAAATGTAGAGGCAACATTCGAAATCCAAAAATATTTTCTTCTTACTTTTGAAATTCTCAAAGTTCAAAACAATAGAAAAAAAAGAAATTTTTATAGGTCTTTCATTAAAAAAATCCTCCATTTTTTAGAAGTCTTTTGCCCATAACCCAAAAAAAAAATTCAAAAAAGAGGAAAAAATCCAAAAATATTTTCTTCCTTCTTTAGAAGTCTTCATTTCAAAATTTTCAAAAAAAAATCAATGAAAAATCAAAATCCAAAATACTTTTTTGCTTATCTTGAAGTATCTTTCCCAAAAAATCCAAAAAAAAAAATAAAAATGAAAAGAAAATCAAAAATCCAAAAAAAAAAAATATATTCTCTTTCTTCTATAGAAGTCTTTCTTCCAAAAATCAAAAACACAATCCAAAAATATTTTCTTTTTCTTTAGAAGTTTTTATTTCAAAAATTAAAATAAAAATGAAATTCAAAAAAATAAGGAAAACGAAATCAAAATCCAAAATACAGGTTTCCTCTATCTTGAAGTATTTTTCCAAAAAAAATAAAATTCAAAAGAAATTAAATAAAAGAAAAGTCAAATCCAAAAAAAAATTATATTTCTTTGCTTTTTAAAAGTCTTTCTTTCAAACATTACAATCAAAACATCAAAAAAAAAAGAATAAAAAATATATATATATTTTTTCTTTCTCCTTTTAAAGCCTTTCCCTCAAAAAATCAAAAGAAAAAATTAAAAAAAAAATATGCCTGAGTTTTTATAAGAAAAATAAAATAATTAGCTTATTTGCTCCATTCTCAATCTTCCCGATCTATGCAAGATCTGATTCATGCGGCGTCATGATACGTAGGCAATCCCTATCAGATTCGATCATAGCCATAAATAAATTGAGTAAAAAATAAATAAATAAGAAAAAAAATTGAGTGAAAAATAAAGAAAAGAGCGAAATCAATGAAAAAAAAAAGAGAAAGAAAAGAGTGACAAAATAAATGAGAAAAATAAAGAGCGAAAATAACAAAAAGAGAAAAGAAAAGAAATTGATATATGGAAAATTCAAAAAAAAGAGATAAAATTGGAAAGGGACATCTAAAGGCCGGGATGAAACATGCAACCGTTCAAACATTTGCAGAAGCGTTTAACTGTTAGGTGCATTGCATCCCAATATGCGATTTTCTATATGTTAAATGTCCCAAAACTAACAAGGTTGCTTGGTGTGCAAATTAGCCAGGTTTTGGTGGTTGGTTTTGTTGGCAGTCCGGTTTCCCATCCTTCACAAGGTCCAAAGGTAGAGATGGCCACCGTCGGTAATATGCCAATCATCGGTCCTAAGGATAGCCCGTCATCGGCTATTCAGCAGCCGGAATCAGCAACTGCTGAAGAAAACAGAATGTTGTGTCGCCGCATGTTGGAAATGTGGGACGCCTGGTCTAACGGTAGGGAACCGCCAAGTGTAACCCCTGGTTTTCCTGAGCTGATTCCTGGTTCAGATGGGTTTTCCAACATCCTTGTGCCCAACCCACTCATCCCATGTGGGCACCCTCTAATGCCGTCTAATGGCCCCGGAATGCCTTCTGTGGATCACCCACAGGTGCCAGATTTAAGGGCACCGCCAGCAATGTTCGATGTACCACCAATCTTCATCACGGAGCCAACATTGCTCGAGCCAAACTCTTACCCTCAGCACCCGCAATATGAGTCTCCCATGGGTTAGCAAAGAACAATAAAAAACCCCGAGTAGGAAGAAATGGGTCGGAAGATGAGAAGCTTAGAGCAAAGCTTAAAGATCATACAAGGTTTGAGTGGTCAGAAGAGCCTCTCCTACTCCGATTTATGCATGTTCCCACTTGTTCACCTCCCGGTGGGTTTCAAAACGCCAAAGTTTGGAAAATATGACGGGCACGGAGACCTGATAGCTCACTTGAAATGATATTGTAACTAGCTAAGAGATGCCGGTGGAAGAGACGAGTTGCTAATGGCCTACTTCGGAGAAAGTCTCGCCGGAATCGCTGATGAATGGTATATGGATCAAGAAATTACTCATTGGCATGTGTGGGATGATTTAGCCCGAGACTTTGTCCGCCAGTTCCAGTATAATGTGGACATCGCTCCTGATAGGAACTCTTTGTCCAATTTGAAAAAGAAAACTACGGAAAGCTTCCGTGAATATGCTGTCAAATGGCGCGAGCAAGCCGCCCGGGTAAAACCTCCAACGGACAAAGCAGAGATGGTTACAGTCCTCCTACAGGCCCAAAAGGCGGACTACTTCCAGAATATGATGTCTGCTATGGGTAGACCGTTCACTGAAGCTATCAAAATTGGGGAGATGGTCGAAAGAGGTTTAGAAACGGTCCAAATTCTAAGTCAAGATGCTTTTAAGGCTACATCACAGGCCGTTCAGAATGGTTCGGAAGGTTTGATGAACAGAAACGAGATAGAAGAGGGAGCTATGATGGCTTCGAGCTCGAAGGGGGCCCACAGGGCATTCAACATATCATATATGCTTCCTAAAATCCCAGAACACTATTACCCCTATCAAGATGATGTTGCATATGCGGTGACATCACCTCCCTGTGCGGTGATGAACACATAGCCACAAAATTATACCCAAAACCGAGCTCCACTTCCCAGAAATGCCCGTCTTTACCAAGCTCCATATAATCCCCAATCAAGTGTTTCCCAATACAATCCTCGCCCAAGAGAGCCTTTCAAAAAGAATCAGTTCACCCCTATTGGTGAATCCTACTCTAGCTTGCTCCAAAATTTGATCAGGATAGGTCTGTTGCAGCCAGTGGCCCCAAACCAGCCGAACCCCGAGTCCCCCTCGCACCGGGCTGATGCTAAATGTGAATACCACTCTGGAGCCGTGGGGCATGACACTGAAGATTGTTGGACTCTCAAAAGAGCAGTGGAAGATCTCATCGAGGTCCAGGCAATAGTGCGTAGGGATGAAGATGACCCCAATATGATGAACAATCCCCAGCCTGCTCACACTAGGTCAGTGGTCGGAATGATTTGTGAAGATGAAGAATTTGATCCGGCACTGAAGTCCATTGCAGCCATTGCCGATACAGAAGAAAAGCCAAAAACAGTCGCCAAGCCTGAAAGTTCCCCCATCAGATGGGAGTCTCGGTAGCCAGCCTTGCTATCCTTTCTACGTCCGGATTATCCCAGGGTGTGATCCAGATGTTTTACTTTATTGTCTTACTTTCCGATGTAAACCCTTCTATCTTTTTTAAAAAAAAAAGAAGAAAAAAAATCAAATGGAATTAACATTTCATTTTCCAAGAACGTCTCTTTCTTAATCTTGTCTCTTTCTTACTCTACTTTCAGTTCTGTTTAAATGCAAATTTCAATAACATGACATGCTTGCGGACTTCATGCCCGGATCTTAAAACGCTGTCAGACTCCGAAATAATGAATCAAGAATCAGAATGCAAATGAAGTTAGGTCAAGAAAATAGAACAATGAGTCGGGATAACCAAAGGAAAATTGGTTCAGATCGGAAAAGGTCCATACACTACTACAAGAGTACTACCAAAAAAGTGTGTTTATACTTGGGGTACATCGAAGGAAATGTCCCTAAAACAACTGTCAATGCAGATACAGTCAACAAATCCTAAAACGCTGTCAGACTTCGAAATAACGAATCAAGAATCAGAATGCAAAGGTTAAGAAAATAAAACAATGAATCGGAACAGCCAAAGGAAAATTGGTTCAGATTGGAAAGGTTCAT
>ML381957.1:3711-34248 GCA_005239525.1 Nicotiana knightiana
TATCCGGGGAATCTATAAGGTGGAGCTTCAGTAACTTTACTGAAGTTCTGGACCCTCTCCTAAATTTTCTCACCTGAAAGTATCGGAGGTAGAGAATCATATTCCATTTTATTATTTTTGAATGCATTTTTCATCCTTCTAAACTCATGTTCAGGAGGCAAGAATTGACGATGACAAACAAACCATGATTGCTTTCGGCCATGTTTCAAAGTGAACGCTTTACTATTTTCCATGCAGTAAGGACAAGCTAGCTTCCCAGCAGTCATCCACCCAGACAACATTCCATACGCAGGAAAATCNAGAATTGACGATGACAATCAAACCATGATTGCTTTCGGCCATGTTTCAAAGTGAACGCTTTACTATTTTCCATGCAGTAAGGACAAACTAGCTTCCCAGCAGTCATCCACCCAGAAAACATTCCATACGCAGGAAAATCGTTAATTGTCCACATTAAATTAGTACGTAAATTGAAATTCTGCTTGGTTGATATGTCATATGTTTCAACACCATCGTACCACAATTGTTTTATCAATAGTTGCAAATATACATCAATCAAACTTTTCGAATTACGTGGACCGGGGATAATACAATTTAAGAATATATATGGACTAGTCATGCACAACTCAGGTGGTAGATTATAAGGTGTAAGAAAGACAGGACAACATGAATATGGTGTCGTAGATACAGAAAAGGGTGTGAAGCCATCCGCACACAGACCTAACCGAATGTTCCTTGGTTCACTAGCAAAATCTGGATATGTCCTATCAAAGTGCTTCCAAGCTTCTCCATCTGAAGGATGACACATAACACCAGGTGGTCTTCTATTTTCAAAGTGCCATCTCATATGAGAAGCAGAACTCATCGAAGCATATAACCTCTTTAACCTAGGTATAAGAGGTAAATAATGCATCGCCTTGATAGCGGCCATATTCCCACTGGAAAGCCTCTTGAAACGAGGATTTTCGAAAAATTTACAACTATCTAAATTTGCATCATCTTTATAATATAACATGCAACCATCTTCACAACAATCAATTCTCATTGACGAAAGTCCTAACTTAGAAACCAATCTCTTTGCCTTATAGAAATCACCAGGTAAGTTGATATGAGGGTAAACTAGTTCGCTCATAAGGTCAATGAAAGAGTCCATGGTTGCTAGAGAAATATTCCAATCAGATTTTATACTTAGTAATCTAACTGCAACAGACAGCTCAGAGTGCGGACTTCCTTCCCGTAATGGACGACTAGCTTCCTCTAACTGTTCAAAAAAAAGTTTTGTGTCATCATTAGGAGTTTGTTCAACATTTTCATTGAGCTCACCCCTAAGTGCATCCCAAAAGCATCTGCAACCATATCATGAATTCTAGAATCACGATTTGTATTCTCCACCGACCTACTACATTCACCCACAACCACGTTATGAAATATCCCGTTGCTACCATCGAACTCTCCATGATTAATCCACACAAAGTAATTCGCTATAAACCCCTTCCTATAAAGATGAAGCTTAACTTCCTCCGATTTTCCAAACTTCATACAGTCGCACCTAACACAAGGGCACATAATTACTCCTTCACTTTGGTATGGTGGAAGTGACGTTGCATGTCTAATAAAGTCATCAACCCCTTCTACAAAATCCTCCTGCAATAGGATAATTCCTATTGTACATCCAAGTACGATGTTCCATCTATACAAATAAAACAAGTTCAATTCATAAACTAAAAGTTCAAGATATATCCTAAAATTTCAATTTATAAACTAAAGGTTCAATTCATATCGTAAAATTTCAATTTATAAACTAAAAGTTCAATTCATAAACTAAAAGTCTAATTCATATCCTAAAAGTTTAATTAATATCCTAAAATTTCAATTTATAAACTAAAATTTCAATTCATAAACTAAAAGTTCAATTCATACACTAAAATTCCAATTCATAAACTAAAGGTTCAATTCCATATCCTAAAATTCCAATTCATAAACTAAAATTACAATACATAAACTAAAAGTCAAATTCATATCTAAAAGTTCAATTCATATCCTAAAATTTCAATTCATATCCTAAAATTTCAATTTATAAACTAAAAGTTCAATTCATACACTAAAATTTCAATTCATAAACTAAAATTACAATACATAAACTAAAAGTCTAATTCGTATCCTAAAAGTTCAATTCATATCCTAAAATTTTAATACATAAACTAAAAGTCCAATTCATAAACTAAAATTACAATACATAAACTAAAAGTCCAATTCATATCCTAAAATTTTAATTTATAAACGAAAAGTTCAATTCATACGCTAAAATTTCAATTCATAAACTAAAATTCCAATACATAAACTAAAAGTCCAATTCATATCCTAATCCCTAGATTCTAACTAAACTATCAAGACAATACAAAGTATAATATAATTCAACACTAATTAAACTAATTAGTTAATAAAATTAATTGACAAAACTAATTAAAACAAGACCTAAACCCTAATCCTCAATAGAATACAATGTTCAAAAAATTGAAACACTAAGTGAAACAATAAACTACAATACATCAAATATTGAAACAAAAATTAGAAATAACAAAGAATCAAGGTTATAATTCAAACCTAGTTTTTTTAGGTGGAGAAGGAGAGAGAGAGGGGCGGCGTCACTGGTGGCGCCGGCAGTGGGTGGTGGACGAGGAGCAGTGGTGGCTCGGGCAGTGGTGGCGCGGGGGAAGGGAATGTTTTGGGAGATTTTTTAGAAATTTTGGGATGAAAATAACAGAAATGGGGGGAACCCGTTTTTGATACTGTTATTAGAAAAAGTGACCAACTTTGGTCGCTATTTTTGGTCTGTAATTAAGTTTTGACCGTCGACCAAAATAGCGACCAACGTTGGTCGCTATCTTTTTTAAAAAAATTTAAATTTCTTTTTTGGTTTTTAAATATTATAAGCTATAAAAAATTCTTATTAGCTATAAATATTTATTTTATCTAACCACAATTATTATAAATAATTATAAACTATAAGGATAATCTTTTTAAAAAATTATATTAACTAGGTAATTAATTTTAATAGATTATAATAGCATCTATGTAAAGGAATTTTTTAAGTAATATTTAAGTATATGAGTAATTTCATACACGCACATAAACTATATTGTAATTGATGATCAATCTTATACATTACTACATATGAATAATGAATGAATTGATAAACCAATTCTAAGTCGATGAATCAATTATAACAGATTAATTTATATAAGTCGAGATGTTTTGTTTTAATATTCAACGATGCATCCGAGTAGGTTAGAAGTCGATGAATCAATTTACAAGTGTATCAATCCCTAAAAGAACCTGGCCCTGTGTTCCTAGCGCTTCATGTTCTTATATATATATATATATATATATATATATATATATATATATAGATAGATAGATAGATAGATAGAGAGAGAGAGAGAGAGAGAGAGAGAGACAGAGACACTTCACTGTAATACTATAACGTATATATAACTTGTTTTAGTATATGTTAGTGTGTGTATATATATAACACACATATTTCGTGCTACTTTAACTACATATATAACATGTTATAGTTTATGCTATTGTATTCATTATTTGTATTATAACAGAGTTAATAAATTACATTCATTCATCACTAGGTTATTAATCGATGGATCAATTATAACAGATTAACTTATATAAGTCGAGACGTTTTGATTTTAATATTCAACGATACATCTGAGTAGGTTATAAGTCGATGAATCAATTTACAAGTGTATCAATCCCTAAAATAACCCGACCTTGTGTTCCTAGCGCTTCATGTTCTTATATATATATATATATATATATATATATATATATATATATAGAGAGAGAGAGAGAGAGAGAGAAAGAGAGACACACATACACAGACACTTCACTGTAATACTATAACGTATATATAACTTGTTTTAGTATATGTTAGTGTGTGTATATATATAACACACACACTTCGTGCTACTTTAACTACATATATAGCATGTTATAGTATATGTTATTGTATTCATTATTTGTTTTATAATAGAGTTAATGAATTACATTCATTCATCACTAGGTTATAAGTCGATGAATCAATTATAACAGATTAATTGATATAAGTCGAGACGTTTTGTTTTGTAATATTCAACAATGCATCTGAGTAGGTTATAAGTCGATAAATCAATTGACACACGGATATATTTGATGAAAAATTATATATACTAATTAGGATCTCAACAAGTCAATCAGTCCCTAAATTTTTTTCTCTAAATTGTGAACGCGGGATACCTTGTGCACCGTACTGCTTTTTTTTCTCTAAAACTTTTACTATTCCTAATTCTTTTTCTCCTTTTTTTTCTTCGAGATATGCGGACTTCATCATGGAGTAAGGATAAAGTAGAGTTACAAGTAAAACAACATTAGTCTAACTAGAAAATTAGTGACAACTGTGAGGTCATCAGAGAATAAGGTCACCTCACATTCTCCCAAATTAGAGGTGTTTAAAAGCCAAAGATTTTGAGTGAGAGGAAGAGAGGGGGGGTAAGAGACTTTCTCCCTTGGACGGGGAAACCACATTGCCCAAATAAAGATTTCTCTCTCTTTTCCCCTTTGAGAACCCTTCTTTCTCGGTCTTCCTTCAGGTACATGTTTTCTATTTTTGTGTTTCATTTACTACAAAAACTCCATAACCAATTAATTTCAGAGTTCAAAGAATGTTTAGGGCAAAAACTCTACGTTCATTCTAATGCATGTAATTCTAGACCTGATTTGTACTTTTTACATTCAAAATAAATTATGCAGCTGCCACTTTTTTCTTTGACAATGCCAAAGGTAATTTTTTTTTCTTTCTTTGCATGGCAATCTGTTAGGGGCATTGAGGGAGTTGTTGAGACAAATTGTTGACGGGAAAGTTTGATATTCCGGCGGTTGCGTGTATCTTCATGCTCAATATTGGCCGGAAGTTCATAGTCGGTGAATATGGACAATTCTCCTTCATCTTCTCCTCCTTCGCCTTCTTCCTCTTCTCCTCCTCCTCCAGAGTCTTCTCCTCCTCCGTCTTCACCTCCTCCTTCGTCTCCTCCTCCTTCTGAATCTTCGCCGCCTCCTTCTTCTCCTCCTCCCTCTTCACCTCCTCCTTCACCACCGCCCCCGTCTCCTGAAGCGCCACCGTCGAAATCTGAAAATTCTCCTCCTCCTTCATCCCCCGAAACACCACCACCGAAATCAGATTCTCCTCCTCCTGCATCAACACCACCTCCTACAGAATCTCCTCCGCCACCACCCACAGAGTCTCCTCCACCACCAAAATCTGATTCGCCTCCTCCCTCTGATAAACCTAAGGAATCACCACCACCCTCATCACCTTCACCGCCACCACCCAGCACGAACACAACACCACCTCCTCCCAAAAATGCCTCAACTATTCAACCTAATTCTCCTCCATCACCTATATTCTCTCCACCACCTCCTGTTTCTCCACAATCACCTCTACCTCCTCCTGAAAAGTTAACTCCTCCTGCACTTTCTCCACCTTCGCGAGATGCACCATCGAATAAATCACATGGTTCCTCAGGAAGCAATAACTCGCCACCATCTACTAATTCCTCATCTACCTCAAATGTGGTAATAGTAGCTGCAATAGCTGTGGCAGGTTTATTGATTCTTGCACTTGTCATTGTCTGCCTATTATGCAATAGAAAGAAGAAGAAACAACCTTACTATGTGGATCCTGCACGTCCACCTCATGGTACGTTGAATTATTAATTAGCCCGGTCTTTCCATTTTCATACAATCAGTTGTTGCATATATATACCAAAGTAAGTCATCGTTTACACTGTTAAGGTGAGTCAATTTCTGTTTTGAATAACAAGTGCATATTGTTGGCATTAGTGTAGGTGGTGATCCTTATTACAATACCGCAAATTATTCAACCAGTCCTCAACCAAATACTGAGCACATAGTTAAGCTAGCTCCACCACCAGGTGTAATGGGAACTCCTCTAGAAGGACCTCGTGGGTGGGCCCCGCCGCCACCTCCTCCGGCGGCTAACACGAGCAGTGAATATAGCTCAGGTTATTCAAGTCATGTACCAGCTGCAGGGGGGACAATCCCACCAAAATCACCTAATCTTGGTGGACTTGCAAAAATTCAGTTCAGTTATGAGGACTTAGCAACAGCTACCGGTGGATTTTCTCAAGCCAATTTGTTAGGACAAGGAGGATTTGGGTTTGTACACAAAGGTATTTTGACTGATGGAAGTGTTGTTGCGGTAAAGAGTTTGAAATCTGGGAGTGGACAAGGTCAAAGAGAATTTCAAGCTGAAGTTGAGATTATTAGCAGAGTTCATCATAGGCATCTTGTTTCTCTTGTTGGATTTTTCATTGCTGATGGACAGAGAATGTTGGTCTATGAATTTGTTCCAAATGGAACCTTGGAGTTTCATCTTCATGGTACTTTCCCTCTATTTCACAGTATTACTTAGGGCTGTGCACGGATCGAATTTAGCACATTTTGGATTAGGATTTTGGATTTCGGATTCTAGAAAATGCAATTTGAATCCGATCCGAATTATATCGGATCGGATTGCGGATCTTATTATGCCTCAAATTTACAAACTAATATGTATATTTTCTTTGTAAAAGAGGCAGTGCATTAAGAAAAATTCATGTTTATACAATTATGAGAGTACTATGGTGCCAATATAACTAAATCTAGCAATTGTAAAGATAATAACTTGGAGGAAGATGTAAAGGAAGTACTGACTATCCAAAATTAATGTGTAGTATTTATGCATTGCCTAATAATTTCGGATCGGATCGGATTAAAATATACCAATCCGAATCCGATCCGAAATCCGAAATTTTAATAAACACAATCATCCGATCCAATCCGAATCCGAAATTGAATGGATCGTTTCGGATTTCGGATATCCGATCCAAATGAACAGCCCTAGTATTACTATTTGGACCGTCAAAAACATTTTTCTTGGATTTTTATTACGTTGTAGTTTTGTTCGCCTCAGATATTGTATGCCTTGTTGCTAGTATGTGGTACTACTTATCCTTTATCTCTCTATTTTTCTTTTCTCTTCACTTTTTCTTTCTTTCTTGCTATCCACTTCTTCTTATTACCCTTCCTGAGCCGAGAGTTTATTGAAAACAGTCTCTCTATCTGTTAGGTAGGGTAAGGTCTGCGTACAAACTATCCTCCCCAGACCCCACATGGTGGAACATACTGGGTTTGTTGTTGTTGTTGTTGTATATAAGAATGTTATTTCAAAAAAAAATCCTTGTGATTACGAATCACCGTGTTTCGTAAAATATTCTTTTTTTTAGTTGGTTAAAAAAAGAATGACATATTCTTATGTATAAAAATTCCTTAACTTAAAACTATGAAATCAAATTCTTGCTAATGGGAATGTACCATTGCAGGCAAAGGTCGACCTGTCATGGATTGGGAAACAAGGCTTAAAATTGCGTTGGGATCAGCCAAGGGACTGGCTTACCTCCACGAAGATTGTATGGTTTTTCTACCCTTCCTTTTCCATTTATAAAATAACTGAATATTACCCATTGTGAAAGTAATGTCACATAATTATTATTTTTCGTATTGATATAGTTAAATCGCATCTACTCTAATAGTAAAAATATATAAATATCTTCTTTCTTTCTTTCTAATTCTCTCTCTTTGCTTTGTACATGCAGGTCATCCTCGCATTATCCACCGTGACATCAAGGGTGCAAACATTCTACTTGATAACAATTATGAAGCCATGGTAAAATGAGATATTAGCTTTTTGAATATGCCAAAAATATTAGGAAATAGTTCTTTTAGTTGAAGAGAAGTCTTGAAACAACGGTAAAGTTGTTTTGCCGTGAATTAGTTTGTGATGCTTGCATCAAGGTAGGGTGACAACATCATAGTCCTGGTTGTGTTGCCCTTTCCCGAATCCTACATAAACGCAAAATGCTTTGTGCACCAGACTGACTTCTTTTATAATTTTTTCTTTTAGTATGACCTCCATTATAGTTATGTTTAAAGAGTTGATTAGACTTTATTAATATTGAACTAGGATTTAGAAGAATGATTTTATGGTTTATCAGGTGGCAGATTTTGGATTGGCTAAACTTACAGAAGACACCAATACTCATGTATCGACCCGTGTTATGGGAACCTTTGGGTGAGTCCAGATTTACTTTTCTCTATTTGTTGATAGGCCAGATTAAGCTAGGAATTAATTTGATTTAAAAAAAGTAAAATTTGGATCTAACTTAACCTCAAATAGTATTGCTTAAAATCTTTCCATAACTTGTTATTAATAAGAATTTCGTCATTTGTCAGGTTAATTATTTAAAGTTTTATTACAATGCTAAATTTGAGCAATCTTGAATGTGTTTAAAATCTTTGTGAAAACTGAAAAGCTAGTAAAATCCATTCCATTCCCCCAGAAACATAGGCATTCTTGGAAAAATTATACTCCTGTCACATTTTACTTTCTCGTATTTTCTGTTTTTTCTTACATTTTATATCTTTCTTCATTCACCCTAAATAACATAAGTTGCTGGGACCCACTTCATATGAAAGTTTAACTTTTTTATGAGAAGAGAGACATATAAAAGAACATACGTAACTCTTAACATCACCCATTAAATTGCTAATAGTAAGAGTAATTTTGATACTTTACATGTATATATTTAGTTTGTGTCAAAGGTAAAGTCAAACCTCTATATAATGGTATTATTTGTCAAAAATAAATTTAGTTGCTATAGCGAAATATTGTTATATAGAATATATAATATGATATAACATAAAAAATCGATTCCAAAGGAGACTTGGTCATTATAGTGAAATGTTGTTATAGAGGATGATTATAATAAAGAGCTTTGACTGTATCTGTATATATTTGTTTTTGTCTTAAATTTATGTCAAATACCGCCACATAAAATGCATGATGGTGTAATATAATCTCTAAGCAAGAAGATCATTTTGTTATGTTAACAGGTACTTAGCGCCAGAATATGCATCAAGTGGTAAGCTAACAGAGAAATCAGATGTGTTTTCATTTGGAGTCATGCTATTGGAACTCATAACAGGGAGGAGACCTCTGGATACTACCAATAAACTCATGGAAGACTGCCTAGTAGACTGGGTAATTAATTTGTTCTTTATATTAAGTTCCTCGTTCCCCTGCATTATAAATGATCATATTTTATAGGAACAATTATATTTTTTTTTTGGGCCGTAACAAAAAATAATGAGATTTTACACAAATAGCCAGCTATATTTAATTGTTTACTTTTTATAGTCATATACGTAAATTATACAATGATTATACACAATTATACATATATAATACATAAATTATTCATATATTATACCTCCACCGACTATTTTTAGTTTAAGTGGTTGGACGGATGGCTATTTGGGTTAATTCTTCAAAAATAATAGTCAGTAATTGTATATTAAGTACAAATATGCATATAATATACATTTTATATACGTATCATATATAGTCCGTGTATATGTTTTGTATATTTGGGCTACTGCTTGTAATTATTTTGGGCAGCCGGGACAAAAATGAAAAAAGTCCTTTATTATCAAGCTTTTAAAGTGTCCTTAGAGTTTCAAAATAATTAAAAAAGAAAAAAAAATGGTAACTGGAAATTTTGTACTATTTATCTCAGGCTAGACCCTTTCTTGCAAAAGCATTGGAAGAGAATGAATACGATGAATTGGTAGACGCGCGACTGGAAGGAAAATTTGATCCCGATGAGCTGCATCGGATGGTAGCTTGTGCTGCTGCTAGCGTTCGCCATTCTGCCAAAAGACGTCCGAGAATGAGCCAGGCAAGTCCTCTCAACTCTATCTATTATAACACTAAAATCACCAAACTATGTTTTGGTATACTCAATTTAGTCTAGATCTCATAGATATATATAGAATGGGCGGAGCTAGAGAGCCGAGTGCGGGTTCGACTGAACCCAGTAATTTTGCTTCGAACCATGTATTTGTCTTAAAAAATCAATTGAATATGTATAAACTTAAAATCGTGGCTTCGCCTCTGTGTAGAATTCTACAGAAAATCGTATGTACGGCTTGGAGGGAGATCTTTCATGTCTTTCGAGATCCACCCTATAATATGAAGTAAAAAGAGCCAACATTTGTCATATTAAATTAACGAAACCTAACCATGTATTAGTAAAATCATATAACTATGTTTGTCACATAAAAGTAATTGAACTATATATGAATTGCTCAAAAAATATAAATGGCCAGAAGGTCAAATTCCCTGCTCACAGTAAATTTGTTTTTCTTCTTTATTTATATGCTTTTTCAATTGTCTTTTGGTTTATAAAATTTGGGTAATAAATTTTTACACACAGTGATTTATTTTTTCGTCATTTTTTTATTTCTAAGCCAGAAATTTGACCTTGTTATTTCTATTTTCTGAGCGCTATTCACATAGTTCAATTAAATTATCATAAGTTTACTATTACGGTGAGTAACGTTCAAGTAACCCTACATGAAATTAATTATCAGTATTTCTTCCTATGAGTAAAATTGAGAGATAATACTTTTACTTACACACGAATTATTATGGGGATCTTCAAATAAATATCATGTTGAATTCACTATTTACTTTTCCTAGTTGATATACATAGATTATATACGATTATTTAGGTTAATTCTTTATTATTATGATCAGATAGTACGTGCCTTGGATGGTGATTCTTCATTGGAGGACTTGAATGAAAAACCTGGCAAAAATACAACTAACTTTGGCAATGGGACGGCCTCTGATATTTACGATACTCGTGCATACAATGCTGATATGTTGAAGTTTAGGCAAATGGTAATGACAAGCCAAGACTTCAACAGCAGTGAATATGGAGCTACAAGTGATTATGGACTCAATCCTTCTTCCTCTAGCAGTGAATTCAGTTCTGAGCACGTTTATTCAGGTGGCCACCAAAAGCAAACAAAATGAAAATAATTTATTGAAAAAGGAGGCTCAAGTTAGTGAAATATGACTGATTTAGTTTCAGTTATATTGTACTAAAAGAGTATGTTATATATATAGATAATTCTATAAGACTATAATGAGCATATGGTTATCTTAAACATATGCACGTTATGCAAAAAAAAAAAAGGACATAAGTTTTATTTTTTGACATTTGTAGGGAAGACTAATGAAATATGAAATCTATGTATGATAACTTATTACTTAAAGAAAATGAGGATTTTATCAAATGTCAAAAACTTACTCTGCTTCTTTTCCTTATCAACATGAGAGAACTGCAAACACGTGATTTGATACTGTACTTCGAATCAAAGCAAATTCAAGTTCAAAGTTAGTGGATTCAAAATGAATGTGAAGTTAAATATTTTTAGTACATGTATACATGTAGTCCGAATCAAAAGCAATGAGTTCATTTAAATCTACCGTGGCGAAGCTAGGAAATTTGAGGTATTCAAAATTAAACACTCTTTGCTAGTGAGCTATGCAAGAGTATTCAAAGTCTATTTTTTAATCAATAACAAGTAATATTTTACCCGTATATATCATATAATTTTTCGACGAAAGGTGTCCAGTTGACCACCCTTGGCCATACATTGCTTCGACCCTGAATGGCGAATGCCACCAGCAGCCATGGAAGAGTTTTTTTTTAATGTCTTCCCACTTGTGTCCGGACACCTGTTTTGGATCCTGACTAATCTGGACTCAAGTCGGAAAGTTAAACTTTGGAAGTAAAACGCTCCTCCCCAAAGGCTATTTAACTTTTATGGCTCGAACTCGAAACTTTTGATTAAGGATGGAACCAACGGCTGCTCAAGCTAAGTAGTTCTACGTGCAGTAATGTTTTCGGATCACTCTGTACTCACTGGACAAAGCGACGATTATGGTGTAGTTTATAATAACTATTGAATAATCCAAGTAAAGTAAGGTGCTAATAAAAAATAAATCAAGATATAAAAGGAGTATAATATCTCTAAGCTTTCTTTTTGGTTTGAACTCGGATTAATCTAACATTCGCAAGCAGCTATCAACAAATAATCTCAATTACTATCTAACTTCGAGTAGGAAAAAAGAAGATCAGTAAAATAAGGATTCCGTTACCGGGAATCGAACCCGGGTCTCCTGGGTGAAAGCCAGATATCCTAACCGCTGGACGATAACGGATCATTGTTGCCTTAGATAACAATGATTTTTATATAAAGAAGATAGAACTTGCCATCACAAAGAAATATATCCAAACCTGTAAAGTTAGAACATGTGTTTTCGTATATATAGGAAATAGATCCATATCATTTCTAAATAATATAAATTACATATCAATTTAGAACCCAAAAAAAAAAAAAGAAAATGGAAAAGACGTGTTAGACCCTCTAAAGCCCCATATTCAAGTTTAGATGCAGTTGAATTTAGATAATAGACCGAAATCACTTATGCAAAATCATATGTATGCCATGCTAGTAGAAAAAGAAATGATGAGATCATTGTGATTGTTTCACTATACTACTTGTTTAGAATTATGAAATTGGTACACTAGATATTATGTTCTATTCCATTATGACATCTTGAAGGAGCTACTATATGATATAGAATCGTTAAATATGCGAAATTGCAACTCTTATTATAAGTAGCTTGCTTTAGTCTATACATGGAGTGCTCTATCTTGCAAACTTTAGTATGATCATCTAACGGGGATGCCAAATTAAGAGTACAAAAACTGGACGTGCACAATGTATAAAACCAGGCCCGCTGATAAGCCAAACGGAGCAGGAACGTGACCGTAATGAATCGGAGTCAGAGCAAGGAGCCTTCGTATCGGGTCTCGGGCAAAACATCTTCCCTCGAGGGTATCGGGGCCATGTCCTCCGGGTTCGATTCGAGATTAAGACTTCGGAGGGCATTATGAAACAGCTACACAGGAATAATAGAGGGCAGTGATGTCCATGCCCAATCGGATATCACGGCGTGAATCTCGGCCCGTATCGACAAAATCGGTGATTACCGAAGATTTTTACCTTTCTTAGAATTGTAATTAGGGTAAACTCCCCTATTATATAAAAGGGAAAGATTAAAGATTATTATTCAAGGGACACATTGTAACACGCATATCAAGGCAATTTATATCAATTCTCTTTGTTGTTCAAATTTCTTATTCTTGTTCTTAAGTTCTTCATAAGTATAAGCTTGGAATTGAGGGCAGGTTCTTCGTCGAGCCATCAACCGGGATCGTAATCACCCTTATCATTGGTTTGGTCATCTATTACGTTTTTCATTTGCTTAATTTAACGTCATTAATCACTCGTATTGAATTAATCACATATCCTTAAAACCACATATAAATTCAATTGATATCCGTTATTTAGAATAAATACACAAATAGTTTATTGGCACCGATGATGAAATTACATGATCGATATAACAAATAAACAAACAACAATAATATTAATTATGCCTCGACCGTATCAATCTTCATTGTTCATATCGCTCTATTTAAGCCTATCAAACTCCAATAATATCAAAGGACTTATTTGAAGGGAGAGACAAAATTTAGAAAACAAAGCTCCTAATAAGCATTGTGTATTTAAGTTAAGCTTTCAGTTCAAAATGCGTTGCAACTCGCACTTTAATCGATGTGGTATATTTCTTACTCATTACAGGCTAGCTCTTAAAAGGGTATGCGATGCACAAAGCATTCTGCATTCACGTAGTGTCGGGGAAGAATCATACCGCACAAATAAGACAATTCCCTCCGTTACCATTGTTCACAAGAGAATCAGGAGAAGCAGAGCTACAAGTATTATCTACTGGGAGGCTATCTATTAAATAATATTAACAGCAAGTCAAGGTAGCCAACATCCAATTTACTGGTCCAGTTCATCTTCCCCAACTCTAACATGTGTCAATGGATACTGATGTAGAAACAGTTTGATCATCAAACTTGAGGAATAGCAAATTTTCCAACTCTTGGAGATAGAATAGATTGCACATCCACTATGGTCAAAATCTTGGGTACAGACATGCCTCCAGAGATAACAATTTCTGCAACATTTAAAAGTAAAGTTGGCCACTACATATATCATCCCGAGAGATAATTGAACTGTTTGGTATGCCATAATTTATTTTCTAAGAAGGAAGTCATTTTCTGGCAAGAGCAGCTCAGTGCACAAGCATCTCACGTTTTCCCAAGATTCAGGAAAAGCGCGCACCTCAAGGAATATGATGTGAACAGCCTATGATAATGTAAGCATTAATGGCTGCTTCCGCTGCTCGAACCTGCGACCTATAAGTCACACGGAGCTAACTTTACCGTTGCACTAAAATGGCTGCTTCTCACTAACATTTTTCTACATGTGCACAAGTCTTTTTGCTTACAGTTTATTTTAACTTTTAACTTGTTAATATTAGTGATAACTAATATCTAGACATTATTGGTAATACTCAAAAATTTCATCAAAAAATTGGTAAATTTTAATTTAAAAAAATGACTTGTGTTATACCAAAGAGAAAGTAGAAGTTTAAACTCTTACCTATCCCCTCCCTAACAGAGAGATTGGGCCTCATAATATCCTTAGAATTGACAAGGAATATATCTCCAAGGTAAAGATGATTAGTAGGAACATAAACACAGCAAACTTCCTCTGCACCTGTACTCTTACGTAGAATAATAGTTGAAGTAATGAAGCCAAATGCATATTCCCCAAGTCTTGGATGCCTTATGATAGCCACTTCTTTAAAGGCATGTGAATCCTCATCTGAAACAATTTATTTACTGCATTCTGTTTAATTTAATTTGGAATATTCATAATCAACTTTTAATTTAAAAAATAAAAAAAATTGATTTAATTACCTGGTGAAATTGCTCGACTAATTTGCTTTGAAGCAGTGTAGATATAACTCATAAGGGGCATTTTTTTGATGAACCATTCTCCTAAACTAAGAAGAGAAGAACCTAACCATGAGGACGTGGACACCCCAACCAAGAATATGAAAATTAAGGAGGTCAAAAATCCAACACCTGTGAATTGTTAGAAATAGTTATGTGAGATACAGCACTTGTTCATAAAAAACAAAAATAAAAAAAGAAATCAAACTATTCAATTATGGCAAGGAGTGTACAAAGTATCCCGCATTCACGCAAGGTGCGGTGAAGGACCGTACCGTAAGGGGTGTGATGTAGACAGCCTATCCTAATGCAAGCATTATTGGATGCTTTTACGGCTCGAACCCGTGACCTATACGTCACACGAAAACAACTTTACTGCTACTTCAAAACTCCCCTTTGACTTTGACCCGTAACCTATAGGTCAACTGAACTATTTTCCCTCCATATCAAACAAGCTAAATACTCCATTCGTTCAAATTTATGTATCACTATTTTTTTATTGGTCTATCCTGAAATGATATTAAAACAATTTAATGTTAAACTTCACGTTTTATGATTATACAAATATTATAACATGTTTAAAATCTTAATTTAAAAAAAAGAAAAAAAAAGAAATTAGTACTGACCGAATACATCAATTCCAAGATGATTATAGATTGGAGAAAAGAAGCCATCCACGAAATTAATGAGTTTCCAAGTGAGGTAGAAGGTTATGGCTATGGGAAATAAGATGACACTGCAAAAGAGAATAAAAGACAAAATAAGATTTTTTAGAGTTTATATTTCTTATTCATGAAAGAAGTTAAACATTAAGGCAATAATACAGAATTTATCAAAATTATGTCAAAATTAAAGAGAAAGAAGCTTTAAGGAATTAAAGAGATATTTTAGCAGAATTAGGGAACTAACCATCCGCTAATAAATTTTTTTGAAATCCAGCTATGAATTACTTTGCCAAATGCCTGCCAAGAAAAACAATTTAGAGGAAAATTAAACACAAAAAAAACAAACTTAACGAACATGCAGGGGTCCCATGCATATCATACCAATCCATGATTAACACTAATTATAATCCAACAACACATAATTACAGTAGCTTACTATTTTCAATAGAACTATATTAATTAGACATTTTAGAATCACTGACTCAACTCAGAATTCACAACGTTTAAATTCTGTATTCGCTAAAAGGGTGAGAAGAGAGAGAAAAAGCGACCTCTTTGCCGGAGGGATGAGAAAGGGACGAGGAAGCTGAGGGAGATGCAGAAGGCGAAGAGGATTTGGAACCGTTGATCTCTAAAGCTAAGGTTCCCACCGGAATCAGACGTTCCAGATCTCTATCCTTCTCTGATCTCATGGTTCCCATCTCCGGTAGTTCGGATGTACTGTTGCTAAAAATGCTGAGTATAACAAAAATATTAATATTGCATATATCGTGCTAATAAAAAATAAATAGAAGGAAATAATTCATATCAGAAATTGGAAACTTTTTAATTAGTAAACATTAATTATTGTGTAAAACCGTAAATAACATCTCTTGTGACACTAACCCTCATGCGGTTTGAGATATTAAATTTTTTTTAAACTCTTATTTTTAGTTTTGTTTACCCTCAAAATGGATAACAATTGAATTTATATGCGGTTTTAAGGATATGCAGATTAATTTAATACAAATGATAAATAACATTAGATTAAAAGATAAAGGATGTAATAAATTGTCAAACCAATTAAGGGGAGTGATCCCGGAATCAGTAACAGCTTAATAAATACATGCCTTCGATCCCGGGCTCACGATAATGAAGAACTGTTGAACAAAAGTAAGAACTTTGAATAGCAGAGAAAATAAGAGTATATTACCTTAATATGTGTGTTACAATATTTTTAATGAATAGTCAGACTCCCCTTTATATAGTATGGGTGTTTTACCCTAAGTACAATTTCATAAAAGGTAAAAATCTTCTGTTTTGCTAAGCACTGATTTTCTGTCGATACATGCCGAGATGCACGACGTGACATCCGGCAGGGCACAGATATCACGACCCTTTGTTAGTCGTGCTTGATTATCTGGAAATGCTCTCCGAAGTTTTAGGATTCAAATCGGACCTGGGGGGCGTGGCCCCGATTCTTCCGAGGGCATGTGTTTTGCCCGCACACCGACTCAAGGGGCTCCTTGCCCCGATTCCGGTTCCTTACGGTCATATATCTGCTCCGTTCACTTTATCGAGAACCGAGGTGTCCAACGGGCTCGGTTTCACCCGTGTACAGATAGTCCCCTCGTTTCTAGGAGAGTAAGTTTACTGAAACGACGAGAAACAACATATACACTTTGATTCCTTCTTCAATACGCCTTGACAGAACGACAAAGAATCTTAAACGTCCCGTCGGTCGTGTCGTTATGATTTCAAACACGTGTCAGCAATCGGCAGGTCATCCCTGAATGCGAAACGGCGCGAAACCTCTATAAATACTTTCCTCCTTTGTTCAATTTTTACCTTTTGGCCAAGCTTCTACCTTCGAGTTTTTAGGATATCGCTACCCTTCTTCACTCTCTAAAATTTTTATCTCCGTTCTTCAAGACTTCTCAGTAAGTTTCAAGTTTTTACCTAATTTTTACCCAAACGCACTTGACTTTTCTTATTTCAACCTACCTTCATACTTTTCAAGATTTTTCAAGATAACAATGGCTAAAACTTCCAAATTTGTACCTCAACAAGTTTCTTCTTCTTCTTCGCAACCGACCACTTAAAACGAGGAGACCACTCCCGATGTGGTCATCCTCTACAGGTCCACTCCTGGTGCGGCTACCGATGAACCGGCTGCCGAGCCTCCCTTGAAAATATTCGTCCCCGAGGGTTGTTCAGTTGCCGATGACTTTAAGGTTGAGAATCCCTCGTCGATACAGGGCCCGGGTGAAGGAGTATCAAGATATATATACTTCATTACCAAAGATGTCCTCCCACGATCAGAGAGGACTGCAACTGGGCGGGTAAGGACGTAATAGTCCCCAGGCCTGCAGACGCCATCACTACCAGTGTGGAGGGGTATCTAAGTATTTATACTTATCCTTTCATATTGGACTCGGGTGGACCCAGTTATCTTGGATTTATGCAAGAGGTACGAAGTATGCCTCGGTCAAATTCACGCGTCGTTGTGGCGATCATGATCCTCCTTCGTTATTTCCTGAACAAGACTGAATCTAGTTGGTTCACCATCGTTTACCTAATCCGCCTATACAGTCCCCAAATCTTCTGAGAGGGATTAATAAAGCTCACACACCGGGCCAACAAAGCCCCATTCTCGAGCATCGATGAGGACCGGGACCGGGGCTGGCAGGGACGTTTAGTTCGAGTGAAGACTGAAGACTTGGTTTCTTCCGAACTCATGCCATTCCCCGAGAAGTGGAACGCCTCTCGTAAGTATAATTTCCCTTTGAATGTAATTTTACCTTCATCTCCTCTTTTCTCACTTGTATTTGTGGTGGTGCAGCCGTTGCTCGAGTCTCAAATGTTATCCCTCAAATCAAGGAGTGGATCGAGGGAATTTGTTCACAAATACCTTAGTCCGAGAACACATGGTGCAAACTCATAGGGGCCACTGGGAAGCCCGTTCTCACGGTAAGACCCTTCCTCGAATAGGTAACATTTTTCTCTCCCATTCGCATTGCACTTACCCTCTTTTATTCACTTTTCCTTTTGCAGTTTTGCTAAGACCATTGAGCTTAGGCCTTCAGTAGAGGACGAGGATTCGTCTGTTGACCCCTCCGCTTTGGGGCAGCTCAGGGTTGCAGCAGGAGAAAAGAAGAAAAAGAAAGGCTCCGGGATCCCCGAGCTCAGATAAGAAGAAGCCAAAGAGAATGTTGGCCCGTAAGCCAAAGAAAAGTTCTAGCTCTCGAGCACCCGACTCGGACTCGATTTTTTGGCTCAGAGATGAGCTCGAAAAAGATGATTTTTTCGTGGCCCACGGGCCGACATCCCCCGAGGAGCAAGCAAACATTGAAGAGGAGATCCATGAGGCTGATCTTCCTTATACCTGGGAGATCGATAAGGAGACCGGGACCGAGACTTCTCGGGATGCCGGCCACACCCCGATGGAGGAACCCAGTGTAATAGATATTTCTGGGTCACCTTCCTATACCGAGTACATGCTCTAGAAGGCCCGAGGGGGAAAGGAGAGGTCTAACGAAGGGACTCATGGCGCGAACGATCCCCTTAGTTCCTTTTTTCACGATGTGGACTCGTCCATCTTGGAGGATTTTTCCGGGCTAGCCGATTTGAAAATGCCGAGAAAGGAGTTTTCTTCATAAGTCGGCGATCTAAATTCGAGCACAAAGTTAGTCAACCTATTCCCTGCCCCAAGTGTACATCCCGATCGTAAGAGGTCGATAGTCATCACCTATCCCGGAGGATGCCCGGGTTCTTTCTGCTCCCGTGGGAGTAGCAAGTCTCCTCCGATGCTTGGTGACTGAGGAGGACCACGCAAAGATGAACGAGGTGGACGTACCGTGCATGTTCAACGAAGCGCAACAGGCGCTGAATCGGGTAAGACATCATTATAACCCTTCGAGCCGTTACTTAGGTTTTTATACTTCTCATGATTTCATTCCTTTGTAGGCCTCTGTACTTCATCACAAGAGCTTCTTTCAGTATCGGACCGAGGTCAATCAACTCAAGCTCGATATTAAGGAGTTTTCTCCGAAAAGGGACATGTACAAGCTTCAAGTATATTGTCTTTAGCATCCTTTCATAATTGCAAAGATTTCAAATGCCTGAGCATGGAATCAAATATTGCAATAAGTCATTTTTTAGAAGTTAGAATAAGATCTGTCCTCGGTGCAATCTCTTCTCAAAACTTATGGGGGCTCGAAGTAACCGGAAGCTTTCCCCAAGATGCTTGTTTAAATGTTTTAAGACTATATCTTTGCCGAGGGTAACCTTGAACAGGTTCCGGATTTTTTTTGAAGACCTTATGTTTCGATAACGAACTTTGGACGTCTCCGAACCGTTTTTAGGGTGTCCATAACCTTTTAAGTTCAGGCACTACCTAATAAGCTTTGTACCTATGGGTTGCGATAAACCCGAGCCGTCCGAGTTTGTCTTGGACGATAGTCCCCGAGTAGGGGTGGCCCTTTGGATTTAGACCATTGTTAGGGTGGTCGTAGCCTTTTAAGTTTAGGCACTCCCTAATAGGTTTAGTACCTCTGGGTTTTGATAACCCGAGTCATCCGAGATTGTCTTGGAGGACAGTCCCCGAGTGGGGATAATCTTTTGGATGCAGATAGAGGAGGCCCTTGGGCTCGATATTCTTAAAGACAAAATGTAATACTCTTAAGAAAATAAATATATATCAGCAAGGTTGGAACTTTCTTTCATTCATGTGCATGATATACAGGATTATAAGCATGTAAAAGCTTCATATTGTGTCTTAGGCGTTCTACATGGGAACGGTTCATTTGACAATATGGCCCTTACAATAAATCCTATCCACCGAGCTGAGACTGTTCAAGCACAAATTTTCCTTCCTTGCTAGAAATCTTAACCTGATAGTGATGGCCCCCAGTATTCGAGGTCAATCTTCGATAAGGCTTGGATATTGTTGATGTGACCATCAACTCCGATTCAAAATCGGTCTTCGACTCTAAGTTAGCATGACCCACTGTTGCCTCGTTAAAAATCGTGCCGAAAAACCCATTTGGGAAAAAATCGGTTCAAGGGAAAAAGAGTGCAATGCGTACTTTCAAACCTAGCAGCTACATCATCCTTTGGTTGTTGCCTGCAAGTGTTAGTCCAATTCGTAATATAAAATAAAAGAATGAATGAGGTCGTACCTTAGCAGTAGTATCGTTTTAAGTGGGCCACATTCTAGTTGTTCGGTAGTTGTGCATCGTTCCCTGGTTCGAGTTTGTACGAACCTTTACTGGCAATCCCGATAATTTGATATGGACCTTCCTTATTTGGTCCCAGCTTCCCTTCGCTCAGGTTCCGGGTGTTCAGTGTCACCTTTCTTAACACCAAGTCCCCAATATTGAAGTGTCAAAGGTTAGCCTCTGATTGTAATACCTTTCGATCCGGTGTTTCTGGGCAGCCAATCGGACGGGTGGTGCCTCGCGCCTCTCATCCAATAGTTCCAGGCTCGTGCTCATGGCCTCACTGTTTGACTCTTCGATCGCATGTAGGACCCTGAGACTAGGTTCTCCTACTTTGACTGATATTAATGCTTCGTCACCATAGACCAACGAAAACGGGGTGGCCCCAACACTAGACTTTTGAAGTCGTACGATATGCCCACAAGACTTCGGGAAAAATTTCCTTCCATTTTCCTTTGGCATCGGTCAACTTTTTCTTAAGGTTTTGGAATATGGTCTTGTTTGTAGACTCCGCCCGCATGTTCCCACTAGGGTGATAGGGCGTTGAAAATATCCTTTTGATCTTATGGTCCTCAAAAAAATTTCTTACCTTTCTGCCGATGAACTACTTCCTATTATCACATACTATCTCGGTCGGTATACTGAACCGGCATATGATGTGGTCCCAAATGAAGTCGATGAATTCTTTTTCCCAGACCTTCTCAAATGCATGAGCTTCAACCCTTTTAGAGAAAATATTCAATCATAAATAATATAAATTGAGCCTTATAAGGTACCCATGGTAGGGGATCCACGATGTCCATTCCCCATTTCATGAACGGCCATGGTAACATTATCGAGTGTAGCAACTCCCGGGGTTGGTGGATCATTGGTGCGTGCCTCTGACAGCCATCACATTTTTGCACGAATTCCTTTGAATCTTTCTCCATGTCGATCCAGTAATATCCGGCCCTAATTATCTTACGAACCAACGATTCTACCCCAGAATGGTTCTCGCAGGTGCCTTTGTGAACTTCCCTCAAAACATATTTGGTGCTTCCCTCATTTCGGCCTTTCCTAGAGTCCTGCTAACATAATATATAGGAAATTTCGTACCTTCTTCTTCCCGGACTAAGACTACAGTTATCACTATCTCGGATACCGCTAAGTACCGGTACAAGAGCTCGCCTGCCTTAAGAGTATGAAGTAAAGGTGGACTCGAAAGGTATCATTTGAGCTCTTCCAAAGCTTATTCGCACTCCGAGGTCCACGAGAAGTTATTCTTCTTACTCAATAATGAGAAGAACCGATGGATCTTATCGGAGGACCTTGAAATGAACCGACCCAGGGCGGCTATGCGCCCGGTTAGCCTTTGAAAGGCCTTGACATTGTCCACCACGGTGATGTCCTCTATAGCTTTGATCTTGTCGGGATTGATCTTGATCCCCTTGTTGGGCAACATGAATCCGAAGAACTTCCTAGATCCAACCCTGAATACGCATTCCTCTAGGTTCAGCTTCATATTATATTTCTTCAGTATGTTGAAGGTTTCGTGCAAATGTTCCAAATGGTCCTCTGCTCACAAGGTCTTAACTAACATGTCGTTAATGTAAACCTCCATTGATTTTCCTATTTTCTCTTCGAACATCCAATTTACTAGGCGTTGGTAAGTGGCACTGACGTTTTTTAGTCTGAATGGCATTCCGTTATAACAATAGGTGTCGTATTTATTGATGAAGGAAGTAATTTCTTGGTCGGCCAGGTCCATCCTGGTCTGGTTAAACCCGGAATAGGTGTCAAGAAATCTGAGTATCTCGTGGCCAGTCGTCGCATAGATCATGCGATCAATGTTAGGCAAAGGAAAAGAGTCCTTAGGGCATGCCTTGTTCAAGTCTTTGTAATCTACACACGTTCTTAATTTATTTCCCTTTTTAGGTACTACTACTACGTTTACTAACCAATCCGGGTACTTAACTTCCTGAATGGAATCTTTTTAAGGAGTTTGGATAGCTCGTCTTTGATGAATGCATGCCTTACTTCGGATAGAGGCCTTTTTTCTGTTTAACCGGGTGGAACTTCGGATCCAAGCTCAGGTTTTGAGTAGTAATTTTTGGCGGGATCCTTGTCATATCAAGAAGGGACCAAGCAAAACAATATATATTAGCTATAAGGAATTGAATGAGTTTTTTCTTGGCCTCAGGAGTTTTCCTTGTGCCCAAGTATACTTTCCAATCGGGCAAGCGCTCGACCAGTACAACTTGCTCCAGCTCCTAAACCGTTGACTCGATGGAATCAGAATTGTTAGGGGATATGAACGACCTAGGGAATCCATAATCATCATTCTCTCATGTCTCTTGCTTCTCTCGTTCAGTCGGTGTCGGTGATTGATATTTGGTTTCTTTCCTTGTAACCTAAATCGGGTCCTTTGGTGTCAAAAGTGCGGATATCGGGTTCACCTTATCGACCGCGAACAGTTCTTTGTGGTTGGTTGTTCTCCGTAAACAGTCTTGATCCTTCCCGGTGTGGGGAATTTCAACGCCTGATGTAGTGTCGAGGGTACTGCCCTCATGTTGTAAATCCATGGCCTTCCAAATAGAGCATTGTATCTCATATCTCCTTTGATCACATAACTTTGTTTCGTGAACAGTTTCGGCGGTGTTCACCTGTAGGGTTATCTCCCCTTTAGTAGTCTCTCATTCCATGTTAAATCCATTTAAAACTCGAATTGCAGGCACTATTTGGTCTTGTAGACCCAACTATTCCACGACCGTCGATCTGATGATATTGGCCGAGCTTCCTGGATCAATTAACACACGCTTAACTCAAAATTTATTTATGAGTACAGATATTACCAGTGCATCATTATGTGGTTTCACGATGCCTTCAGCGTCCTCGTCGTTGTAAGATACGGTTCCCTCCATTACATAATCTCGAGTCTGTTTTCCCTTATAATTGACACCTTAGTGCGCTTTAACATCGGCCCTTGGGGACGTCAACTCCACCAATGATCATGTTAATGACGTGATGAGGTTCCTTTTGCTCGATATGCTTGTTGGAGTCCCTATTCCTGAAGTGATTTTTGGCTCGATCACTCAGAAATTCTCGAAGGTGTCCGTTATTGAATAACCGGGCTACTTCATCTCTCAATTTTTGGCAGTATTCGATTTGTTGCCATGATACTTACACATTAGGTTGGGGTCCCTTTGGGCAAGATTGGATTGCGACGGTCGAGGCCACTTAGTATCTTTGATGCGTTCGATGGTTGATACGATGCTGGCAGCATCCATGCTGAACTTGTACTCCGATAACCTCGGTGCCCCTTAGACCCGATGGGTCTGTCGAAACCATTTTTGCTCATTACTCCCAATTATTATGACCTCGATCACTTCTTCTTTCACCCCTCACAAGGTTGCGTCGAGACGCATTACGCATTCGATCTTCATTGTATGGTTGATACCGATCTTTGTTCGATCTTGGTTCATAATCAACGACTCTTTTGGATTTGTCACTAGTTCTGACGGGATAAACGGATCCGGAAGGGGCCCCGAGATGATCATCTTCGACCCTAATTTTTTATTGATACCTGTTATGGACGTCAGCCCAAGTTACCGCCAGGTACTCTATCAAATTTTGTTTTAGCTGTTGCGAAGCCAATGAGATTTGGAGGTTGAGTCCTTGGGTGAATACCTAAACGACCCAATCGTCCGTGACCGGAGGCAGATCTATCTGTTCCATTTGAAACCTCGACACGAATTCCCTGAGCATCTCGTTATCTCTTTGCTTTACTTTGAAAAGGTCTGACTTCATGGGCTCTACCTTGATGGCCCTGGCGTGCGCTTTTACAAAGGCATCTGCAAGCATAGCAAACGAGTCAATAGAACTAGGGGTAAGTTGTGATACCATATCATAGCTCCTTTTGATAAGCCTCTCCACACTTTTTCAGCAGAACGGATTCGATCTCGTCATATTCCAAATTGTTTCCCTTGATGGCGTACGTGTAGGAGGTCACATATTCATTTGGATCATTTGTTCCATTATACTTCAGAATTTCGAGCATACGGCACTTTTTGGGATCGGCTTCGGAGCTGCGCTCCGAGGGAAAGGCTTTTGGACAAATATCTTCGAATCAAGGCCCTTCAATATCAGTGGTGCTCCTGGGATTTGATCGATCCTAGAGTTATAGGTCTCCATTTTTTTTCGTTAGCTTTGATTTTATTTTCTCTCGATTTCACCCATTTTGTCAGTTCCTCAAGCATCTTTATTATCTCGGGGTTGGCCCCGGGTTCATCTTGACGCGGTCTTTCTATGACAGGTTCATTTTTGTGAGCGTTTTCACGGGATGGTTCGGGCTCGACTCTGCTGGGAGCGCGACTTTGGTCCTGCAACTGTGCTATTGCTGCATGTTGAGCCTGTAAGATTTAGAAGATCATCTGCAAGTTGATCCCATCACCTTCGTCGTGTGTACTCCGGGCTATCGTCCGCGAATGTTATTTTCGGGGTCAATAAGCAAGTTTGCTTCGATAGCCACGTGTGTGTTAGCATCGATCGGATACACGACTGGGACTTTGTTAGGGTTAAAAGAGGGAACCTCATTGCTGGAGAACAACAGTCGTACTCAGCATCAACGTTTAGAGGGGCAGATTAGGAGTTTGACATTTTTAATTTAACCTGAAATTAAATGCTCAAAAAACAAGTGTAAAATAGAGCGTATTATAAAAATTTGTATCAAATCCCACTATTATCCTTAGCGCGCCAAACTGTTTACTCTCAAAAACGGATAACAATTGAATTTATATATGTTTTTAAGGATATACGGATTAATTTAATACAAATGATAAATAACGTTACATTAAACATATAAAGGATGTAATTAGGGCTGGCAAAATGGTTAAAAGAAAACAGTTAACCACCAATATTATCCACTAAAATATGGGTTGGATAATGAACTTTTTTAAAAACGGGTCAAATATGGATAAGAACCATATTATCCATTTAGAAAATGGATAAACAATGAGTCTAACTTTTACATCTGTAAAGCCTCAAATTGGGGGTTCCTCAAGTTAGGGAGACTAAGAATTCTCCCAAAGGTGATCATATGCAAGATGTGAACAACTAATTTTTGACCACACTCAAATGTTATACTATTTTAGTAGAAATATTCCTATTAAGCCTAATATTGATGTTTTAAACTTTTATCTTACACTTAGTAGATTTTATTTAATTAAAGTAAATAAATAAATAATAATAATACTCACATTCTTAAAGTATATATATATGAAAAATCTTTTAATTAGAATTTAATAAGTAAACTATTATATTTTCTTTGTATGATTTAAACTATAGTGTAAATATTGAGTTTTCTTATTTTTATAGTTTACTTTAAGTCTAAAAGTTGGATGGTATGTGTGTGTGTGTGTGTGTGTGTATATATATATACGTTACCATCTTTTATGTAAGATTTAGAAAATTAAAACAAAAAAAAAATGAATTTTTTTAATAAAAATAAATCTTTGAAGCTAAAGTTAGGATAAAGTTTGTTGATAACAAACTTTATCTAAAAAAATCTGATTTTTTTTAAATTAGCTAACTAACACCAAATTTTTAGCCTAAAAATCTCACACTCCTACTCCCATACAATATCACATTCGACCAACCACTTCATCCATCTTATTCTATAAATAGACAAAAAACAAAAAGAAAAAGAGGAGAAAAAAAAAGAGGTCAGAAAAGAAAAAGACAGAAAGAGAACGAAGGAAAAGAAAAGAAGTGAGAAGATTTCTTCTAAAAAAAAACGGAGATTGAGAGCAGAACCAGATTTTTTTAAAAAAATTGGTTTTGAGGAAAAATCTGATAAGAAATTTCAGCAACTAAGAGAAAAAAGGACTGTTTTTTTTTTAGAGTAAAAAAATTCACTTGAAAAAATTGTGGAGTCAAGTTATTTAGTTTGAAGCCGGAGTTCGAGCTTTAGTTCGCGGTTATGAGTTCGCGGTTCTAGAAAGTTAACGTTGCTAACTTTGAAAATCAGTAGATTGCGGCTGTGATTTTATTATAAAAAGCTTCACAAAAAGGTAATATTCGAATTTTCATTAAATACATAAAAAATATTGTTGTTGGTTCTAATTAACTTTGACTTCATCTTTTTATTTCCATTTCCGTATCTTTGATTTGTTTTGAGTATTTTTTTTTTGGACTAGAATGAACCGAATATTTACAAGTTGCATAATATGAACATTTAACGTTAAAATAAGAAACATAATAATCGCTAAATGAATATAATAATGTATATCTTTTAGTATTCAATAATAAATATCACGCTTTATTATTATTTTTTATAATGTTAAGATATGCTTGGTAGATTTACTTTGTATGGAATTATCTTGATGGACTTTCATATTAAGAATGGATAAATCGATATTGTGCACACTATCAAAGTAGGATAGGTGACATTTTTTTTTCTCAATTTTTCTCGTGAGATTCATTGATGTAATGCTTAGCAAATTATTTTGATTATTTTGTCTTCTTATTTAAATGGAAGTGTTACTTAGATTAGTTTTATCAGGTTGTATATAGTTGATATGTAAATAGTAAAGTTCAATAAATTTATTATCATTTATTATTTATTATTTATTAGCAAAGATAGGAACATTAGTAAAGACATAGGCATACTCTTGAGGCATAAATTTGAATAAGCCGTCCTTAAAATCTCAATAACCTTCAAATACTTAGTATCATGAAAACTAGAGTACATCATACCGTCTTTCCCACAATAATTTTACAATTTCTGGCATTACCATAATTCAAGAATAAAAAAATTAAAAAAAATTGCATACAATAGCATGCTTTAGGAGTGACTTAATCTATCATCGTGATTATTTACACGTTCAAGTGGCATAATTGCGATTTCAAAAACAAATTGAAGTACGCGTCCGCACGATTTTGGAAAAACAGTTTCAATAATAATAAATTATAAAAATAGATGTCTCGAATATGAAAATAATTAAAATACTCTAAAATACTAGAAAGCTTTACTCACTCTTCTGTTCTCGTAGATCATGAATTAGGAGTCAAATCTTCCTTTTGATAATGGATTCAATAAAAGGTGACTTGGAACACCAAAACTCAATTCCAAGTGGCGACTCTAAATAATAAATAAATCCCTTTTCAAAACGTCACTTCAATTGGAAAAACTCTTCTAACTCAACCTCGTAATAGGGTTGTGTGAAAAAAAGAGGCGTGACAGCTCTGGCGACTCTGCTGGGGACAATTAATAAGAATTTGAGCTTTGTATATTGACTCTTGTTTTGCTTTTATCATGTTTTGAATATTATTGTGTTTGTAAGCCTAATGTGTTATTTGTTGCTTATTTACCGCTTTAATATTTATTTGAACTGTGATATAAATTTTATCCTCTCTCGCACCCCTCTGAGTGTTCTTATAGGTAGTTATGTTGTGTTTGCCTACCAGCATCACAAAAATTTATGTCTTAAGATAAAGCCAGTTAGCCTATCAGCTTCTGGTGAAGGATTTAGTCACACATGATTAGGCGGGAGAGCCGTTAGCTAGCCAGTGTTGTTCTACTACTGGTGATGCTTGACGCTCCTCGGCTCGGGTTGTCCGCCCGGGTAAGCCAGGTCTAGATACCATCTCCTTTAAGATTTGAAAACTTAGAAGAACAAGCCACAAGCAATGAATATCCCTAGTAGGCTACGTTTTATTTGCATCATGTGCATTGGACTTAGCAGGACTCGGCACAGGGCCCGGGTCCGTCTAGGACAGGTACCTATTTTTCGGACCAACATGTTCATATTTATGTGCTATATGTAACACTATTTGGTAGGCTTCATTCAAATGTTGATCGGCTTTAGGATAAATCGATTAAACAGTTGAGAGGGAAAGAGAAAATTTCCTCCAAGTTTTCATAAAATATTTTTTTTNGCTTTAGGATAGATCGATTAAACAGATGAGAGAGAAAGAGAAAATTTCCTCCAAGTTTTCATAAAATACTCTTTTTTTTTTTTAAAATAAATTTTTAAAGGGTTTTAGTATGTAAAAGCACAATTTTCAAAAAAAAAATTTAAAATTTATTTTAACCGAACTACGCGGGTTTGATTCTCACCGGATGTGAGATACGTAGGCAACCTTCATCAGGTTCAACCCCATTTTTTTTTTAAAAATATATATAAAAAAAAAAAAGGTGTATATGACTATTATTTTTCTCTTACTGTAAAAATAAAATAAAATAAAAATAATAATATAGTTACGTTGTCATTTTTTTTAATCTTTCGACAAGTTTTGCCCATATGTTCGGTCCTTTTGTCGAAATAGCCTTAAAACATTCCTCGAAAATGCAAAATGGTCGTTTTAACAAAAGAGACCAGTTTTTATGTTCACTTTTACAAATGAATAGTCATTTTGAGTCTTCTTTTCTTTCTCATAATTATTTTACTAATTTAACCAATTATTTTTGTAGTCCCATAGTTTGGTTTTGTTTTTATTTTTTATAGAGTCAAAACTCGAGAAATCGGAATTTTTGTGTCAATAGTATATTAAAATCTAACTTCGTGTCTGGATAAATAGGTACACCATGAGTGGAGAAAGAGGTAAGTCCGAAAAGAGTCCCAGGTCAAAAGGAATACCGAATTTTCTTATTGTTGATCAGATACCACAATTGTTATGGGATTGGTGGAGAGATTTTAAGGAATATGAGCGAAACCAGATAAAGAAGTACTGGGACATTTGGTTCACATGATGACGATCAAGCCTAGGAGGGATGTGATCGAAGCTTTCATTCCGCACTGGGATCCTGAAAACAATGTGTTCCATTTTACTGACTGTGAAATGACTCTGACCTTAGAGAAAATCGCCCATTTCCAGGGGTGGGGCCGCAATCTTCGCCGGCAAAGGCCCATTGTACCAAAAAATGTGAATGAGGGTAAATTTCTGAAGCTCCTGAACATAAATTACGGAGAGTATGAAGGTTTAGGAGGTAAGTGGGTTAACTTGGGACTTCTGTTTCATTTGTACGGCCTAGAATGCAATTTTGAAAGGCATGTGGGAAAATTAAAATCGAAGGAAGACAAGGAAACATGGAAGATACACAGGAGGTTTGCATTTATGGTTGCTTTTTTGGGGCGTGTAGTTTTTCCGGAAAGGGAAGGACGCATTGACATCCGCTTGGCAGGTGTGGTTGAGGCTCTGACCTCAAAAGGGAATGATTATACTTTGGTCCCTATGATTCTTTCTTCCATTTTTCGTGCTTTAACTAGATGTAAATTGGGCGCACGAAACTTTGATGGCTGCAACATTTTGTTACAGATATGGTTTTTGGAGCATTTTTATCGTCATCCTAGTATCACTAATTTTAGTGAGCTCTGGCCCAATCGCACTTATGATCACCAAAAAAATATTGACAAATGTGACTTACCAGAAGGGATTGATGCCTGGAAAAAGCTGCTTCTTACTTTGTCAGCCAAACGAATCACTTGGAACTACGATTGGTTTTCCTCTAAAGAGGTCATTTGTGAGTCTGCATATCATTCTTATTTGGTACTTATAGGATTGGATAGTGTTCAGCCTTATGATACACTTCGGGTGATGCTCCAGTTTGCACGACTACAAGAGGTGCCACCAGTACGAGATATGAGCAAGTTCTGTTATAATTTTGGTAAAGATCAATCTCATGACGAAGAAGAAATTATGAAAATCTGGTATGCAAGTAAAGTCTCGAAGTTAAATGAGATGGTAGAAGATCGAGATCGTGGAGAGGTGATCCCTGAGTATATTACTTGGTTTCAT
>ML381958.1:0-29857 GCA_005239525.1 Nicotiana knightiana
TCAAGATAGTGAAGAACACCTAGTTTAAACACTGAAAAGTTAGGAAAACCTTTGAAGAAAAGTGTGGGACGAACCCTAATTTCAGAAAGAGTGAATAAAATCGAAGCAATTAACTAAAACAAGAGATTTTCAAAGGAAAACACCTAATAATACTCGAATAATTTCAGATCTACAAAGATCTGAACAGATTCAAAGACTAGTGAAACTATGGTATTCATAAACAGTAGAGGTAAAAGAAAATCGGTCAAAAACTATGGATTCAACTAAAAAATAAGAGGATACCCGTACTCACAAACGAGAAAGGCCACAGACAGGCCTATAGACAAAATTTGGCAAGAACCAGGTTGAATTTTCATGAGATTCTCTCGAGGATCTACGTAATCAAATAGCCAAGGGGTATAGGAGGCTAGTAGTGGTCGGAGAATGCTAGAATCTCCAAAGATAGGAGTTTTTTGCCGGTGACGGCGATTAGGGTTAGGGGTGAGTTGAGAGAGAATTGGAGAGGTTAGGGAACCAGTGACGAAGGAAAATGAAAGAGTGAGGGGGTTAGGGTTTGGGTTAGGATTAAAAATGGTAAGAAATAACGTGGACCGTTGATCTTAGAGATCAACGACCACGATTAGGCGGGTCTTTGGGTCGTGTAAGTATAGGATTGGGCCTGGGGTGAATTGGGCTAAGTTTTGAGGGGTTTGTGCTGGTATAATGGGGTTAGGTCCGAAAATTAAAAGGGATTAAAAGAGCTATTTGTTAAATACCCAATTAAAAATGATTTGTAAAAATAATTAACAAATTGTAAAAAAATGAATTTCATGCATAAAAAATGTTTTAAAACAATTATTCAATATTTTAAAAATATAAAAGGTATTTTCTGGTAAAATAATGTAATAATGCATACATGGGATATTATTGCAAAGTTATTGCAATTATACCCCAAAAATGCAAACACGGCTATTTATAAAATAATTAAAGCTTAGTATAATAAAAATGGTAAAATTAAGCCATAAATTATTATAAAATTATTTGTAATGTAATTAGTAATTATTTATGTAATAAAATATTGGGATAAATTAATTAAAAATCCTTAAAAATGCAAAAATTACGGAAAAAAAAATTAATCGATGCTAATGCATAGTTTTGAAGGTATATATGTGTTTTCAAAATATTATAGGAAAAAATTGGGTATCAACAACTACTCCTCTTTACCTGGGAAGGATGAAAGAGTTGTCGGGTAAAGACATGATGTCTAATTTTGACCGAGTAGGATGGTTTGAGAGACGTAGGCCACACTCTGGTTTATGAGCTACCTATATATCCCTGGTTTTACAGGAAACATGTCGTGTGTAGTTCTGGATTCATCGGCGGAATATACCGATGAAGTTACCACAAGGACAGACACAAGATTTTAGGATATGTGAAAAGGTTACGGTGAGCAGTCAAGTTGGAGGTAGTGTGAAGGAATTGGAGCGAGACTGCTCCTGTTGGGATGGTGGTTTCTCATCGGATCACCTGCAATTAAAGATGTACTACGAGCATATATCTGTGCATGATGCAAATTCCCTTCAGACCATAAAAATCGTCTTTGGACGGTTGAGGATGATGTCTTTAGACCATGATGTCGTGGGCCATGAATTGTTCAGTGAGGGATCAGGCCATTAGATGATGTTCTCGGGCCATGAAAAATGGTGCCTCTGAACCATGACGCCTTTGAATAATGATATGCAAATTTGAGAGATCCTCAGTTCATGGCATAACGTCTCCCGGCTATGAGGATGGTGCCTTCAGACTATGACGCCCTCGGAATATTGGCGATATTTCAGCCCATGATATGCAAAGGCATGATGGTAGAAGCGACAAGACATGGCTTAGTCTTGTATGAATTTGAGGGCAGAGCTTAGCCCCAAAAAAGAGAATAGGTAATGCCAGAGAGACAATGCTTATTCTCGTGCAAGGTGAAGGAAATTCTTGGCCTTATGCAAATATGGAGGCAGGGCTTAGCCTCATGCAGAATTTAAAGCAGTGCTTAGCCTTATGCGGAATTGAAGGCAGTGCTTAGCCTTATGCAAATATGGAGGCAGGGCTTAGCCTCATGCAGAATTGAAGGCAGTGCTTAGCCTTATGCAAATATGGAGGCAAGGCTTAGCCTCATGCAGAATTGAAGGTAGTGATTAGCCTTATGCAAATATGGAGGCAGGGCTTAGCCTCATGCAATATTTGAAAGAATTGCTTAGCCTTATGCAAATATGGACGCATGGCTTAGCCTCATGCAGAATTGAAGGCAGTGCTTAGCCTTATGCAGAATTGAAGGTAGTGCTTAGCCTTATGCAAGATTTGAAGGGCTTAGCCTTATGCAGAATTGAAGGCAATTCTTAGCCTTATGCAAATATAGAGGCAGGGCTTAGCCTCATGCATGATTGAGACAGAGCTTAGTCTCATGCAAATATAAAAAATAGTAGGTGATAACAGAGTATTTCTTAGCTGGAAGTGGATTCAGTATCGTTGTTGTTATGAAGGTTGTGATTTCGAGGCATGCATATTCCTTGTTCCTGCATTCAAAGAAAAATTGTGAGTTCTGTAAGGGGGAGGTCGGTTCGTGCCTCCATCGGCTTGCTTGACTTGCTTTGCTCGGTCTGAAGATCCTGTTCAAATCATTGGGGGTAGCGTTTGCTAAACAGATTTATTTCAAAAGCAAGCATGTGTAGTTTTCAAAGTCATAGTAAAAAATATGTTTATTTTAGAAAATTGGTTAGATGAACCAGTGACTGTGACACGATTCGAGACATTGTGACTTCTCCTACCGTAGAATTATGAGGGTCCTCCTCAAAATTCTGCCCTAGTTAGACGAACAAACATTTCTGACTGCTGTATATGCTGTGATCGGCTGAACTTGCTTCAGAATTTTGAGGGTCCTCCTCAAAATTCTGCCCCAGTTTCTGATGGTGGGGAAAATAATTTTTTTATTGAATTGTGACCGAACCCACAGGGCTGCCTACGTATCCCCTCTTAAACGGGAATCGGGTCGAGCGTAGTTCAATTATATCATATGCGGAAAACATAAATAGTTACACATAATATCACTTGACTGCATCTGAATTGATTGGTTTTGGTCATACTTCTCCGTCCATTTCTACGAGTATGAGGGCTCCCCCTATCAATACTCTATGAACCATGTAAGGACCTTGCCAGTTGGGAGAGAATTTCCCTTTGGTTTCATCCTGATGCGAAAATATCTTCTTCAACACCAGCTGCCCCGGTGTGAACTGTCTCGGCTTGACTCTTTTGTTGAAGGCTCTGGACATCTTGTTCTGATAAAGTTGCCCGTGACATACCACATTCATCCTTTTTCCATCTATGAGGGCTAGCTGCTCATAACAGATCTTTATCCATTCTGCGTCGCTGAGCTCATATTCTTGTGTGATCCTCAAGGAAGGAATCTCTACTTCAGCGGGAACAAAAACTTCAGTACCATAAACCAGCAAATAGGGTGTTGCCCCGGTTGATATGCGGACTGTGGTACGATATCCCAGTAAAGCGAATGGTAGTTTCTCGTTCCACTGTTTGTGATTCTCTACCATTTTCCTCAGGTATGACATCATCTTCTTCTGAATCACTATCCTTTTGTTGTGTTGCCTCATTACTGTCACGACCCCAGTTCGCCCTCCGTGAACATTGTCGTGATGGCACCTAGTCCCTATAACTAGGTAAGCCTAGCAATGCGAAATATCAACATAACTTGTGGAATAATTAAGTAAAAACTGAACAATCTAAAAGAAGGACTGTATATAAATGCCACTTGGCATATACAACCCAAAAAAAATAATGCGGAAGTCTACAATATCACCCCAAAACCTGGAAACTCACGGGAAACACAGGCAAACGGAAATGTACTACACTGCTCTAACTCCAGAATGTCTAATCAACTGAAAAGAAGGAAAAGCTTTCCACTAAGGCTAGAATAAGATAGAGACTCCTGGTCTGCGGACGCGGCATATGTACCTCAAAGTCTCTGCTATGTCTCTCAACCTCAGGGATAGTGCGCCTGGATGGAGGTACCTGGATCTGCACATGAAAAACATGCGCAGGAAAAGGGCATGAGTACACCACAATGGTATTCAGTAAGTGCCGAGCCTAACCTCGGTCAGGTAGTGACGAGGAAGGTCAGGGCCCTACTGAGGTTAAACAATATAATAGGAATTTACAGTATGAAAACAGACAGAAATAATGAATACAACAGTGAAATAAGACAGGTCAAACAAGGCAATATCCAAACACAAGAACAGAGTAACACGGAATATGAACAACTCAATAACAATGGTAACAATGAGGATCTCCCAGGATACCGTCATGTATTCCTTTTGTCAGCTGTCTAGTGGATCTCACGGGATACCGTCTCGTAGTCCATCATATGTATATCCGAAGGATCTCCCGGGATACCATCCCGTAGTCCAATTACCAGTATGTAGGGGGATCTCCCGGGATACCGTCCCGTAGTCCCAAAGTAAATGTGCAGGGGGATCTCCCGGGATACCGTCCNCTCCTGGGATACCGTCCCGTAGTCCCAAAGTAAATATGCAGCGGGATCTCCCGGGATACCATCCCGTAGCCCCAAAAGTAAATATGCAGGGGGATCTCTCGGGATACCATCCCGAGTCCCAAAGTAAATGTGCAGCGGGATCTTCCGGGATACCGTCCTGTAGTCCCAAAGTAAATATGCAGGGGGATCTCCCGGGATACCATCCCGTAGTCCCAAAGTAAATGTGAAGGGGTATCTCCTGGGATACCGTCCCGTAGTCCCAAAGTAAATATGCAGGGGGATCTCCCGGGATACCATCCCGTAGTCCCAAAGTAAATGTGAAGGGGTATCTCCGGGGATACCGTCCCGTAGTCCCAAAGTAAATATGCAGGGGGAACTCCCGGGATACCGTGCCGTAGTCCCAAAGTAAATATGCAGGGGGATCTCCCGGGATACTGTTCCGTAGTCCCAAAGTAAATATGCAGGGGGATCTCCCGGGATACCGTCCCGTAGTCCCAAAGAAAATATGCAGGGGGATCTCCCGGGATACCGTCCCGTAGTTCCAAAGTAAATATGCAGAGGGATCTCCCGGGATACCGTCCCGTAGTCCCAAAGTAAATGCGCAGCCACAACAAGAAGACATTCAGAAATAGAGTGCATAAATACAAGGTAACAAGTAGTTCTAGCCTAACATGCTTCACGTAGTACAATTAAAGCAACTTAAGCAAATAGGAAATTCAAGTCAACTAGGCATGCTTTTCTAAACTAACATAGGCTATAATTGCAAGTAGAATAAAGCAGGTAAGAAAGAAACTCAGTCTAAATATTTAGAGTAAAATCGAATTTTCAACAATTAGCACAAGTACGTGCTCGTCACCTCACGTACAAGGCATTCAATTACCAAATATCACATCCTAAGGGGAAAGGTCCCCCACACAAGGTTAGACAAGCCACTTACCTCGAACCGGCTCAAAATCAACTCGAAACCACACGTTTGCCACGAGTATCCGACTCCAAATGGCCCAAATCTATACAATTCAATTACATATCGTAAATAAAATCTCATGCAACTAATTTTTAATATTTAATTCAAGCTAAGACGCAAAATTAGGTAAAATGACCAAAATGCCCCTCGGGCCCACGTCTCGGAATCGTGTAAAAGTTATATTTTCCGGACACCCATTCACTCATGAACTCACTAAACCAGAAACAATCAAAATCCGGTGCCAAAAACCCCTTAAATTCTCAGAATTTCGGGTTGGGGAAATTTCATCAATTTCCTATGGTTCCCCCCCCCCCCCNTATGATCCTTCTCTTCAAAACCCACAGAAAATCGCCAATTCTTGAGCCCTTACAGGATTTTTGGAATTATGAAATAAACTCTCAGATTTTTGGAATAAAACACACAGGAAATTCGCACCTGCGGTTTCGATCACCGCACCTGCGGAAAAAGCATCGCAGGTGCGGAAATCACTTAAGTTACACTCGGGTCGCACCTGCGACCACGGGTCAAATCTCCCCTCTATCGCACCTGCGATCAAGCCCCACGCGCCTGCGAGTCCGCACCTGCGGAAAAACCTTTGCAGGTGCGAAGACACCAGAAGAGGCCTGGTTCAGCAGTAGCTAAGTCTTAAATTTTCTCCCGTTAAGCATCTGAAACAACCCCGAGGCCCCCAGGACCTAAACCAAAACCACCAACCAACCTTAACACCTTATTTGAACTAGGTCAAGCCTTAAAAGCACGTCTCATAACATCAAAAACATCGATTATGCATAGGTTCAAGCCTAGGAACTTAGGAAAATTCTAGAATTCACATCCGACGCTGAAACACGTCTAAACTCATTCGAATGACCTCAAATTTTGCAAGCACATCCCAAATGACATGACGGAACTACTGCAACTTTCGGAATTCCATTCCGACTCTCGGGTCAAAAACTCACTATCGGACTGGAAACTTCAAAAATTCAAACTTCGGCATTTCAAGCCTAAATAAGCTACGGACTTCCAAAATGCATTTCGAACACGCTCCCACCCCCTAAATCACCTAACAGAGCCAACGAAACCATCAGATTTCCATTCCGAGACCGTCTTCACACTGTTTCGACTACGGACAACTTTTCAACACTTAATCTCTCATTTAGGGACTAAGTGTCCCAAAACTCTCCGAAACTCAAAACCGAACGTCCTGACAATTCAATTTAGCAGAAATAGACTTGGGGAAAATAGTTAATAGGGGATCGGGGCATTAATTCTTAAGACGACCGGCCGGGTCGTCACATCCTCCTACACTTAAACATTCGTTCGTCCTCGAACGAGCATAAAGACATACCTGAAGTAGTGAAAAGATGAGGGAAACTGCCGCGCATATCCTGCTCGGTCTCCCAGGTCGCCTCCTCGGCCGGCTGAACCCGCCACTGAACCTTTACTGAAGAAATGTTCTTTGACCTGAGCTTTCTGACCTGCCTGTCCAATATAGCTACAGGATCCTCAACATATGATAGATCCTTGTCCAATTGGACTGAGCTGAAATCCAAGACATGAGACGGGTCACCATGATACCTCCGGAGCATCGAAACATGAAATACCGAATGAACTCCTGCCAAGCTGGGAGGTAAGGCAAGCTCATAAGCAACCTCCACAACATGCCTCAATATCTCAAAAGGGCCAACAAACCTCGGACTCAACTTCCCTTTCTTCCCAAATCTCATAACGCCCTTCATAGGCGAAACCCGAAGCAGAACACGATATCCGACCATATATGAAACATCACGAACCTTCCGGTCCGCGTAACTCTTCTGCCTGGACTGGGCTGTACGGAGTCTATCCTGAATCACCTTGACCTTCTCCAATGCATCCTGAACCAACTCTGTGCCCAATAGCCTGGCCTCACCCGACTCAAACTAACCCGCCGGAGATCTGCACCTCCTACCATATAAAGCCTCATACGCCGCCATCTGAAAGCTGGACTGATAACTGTTGTTGTAAGAAAACTCCGCCAATGTCAAGAACTGATCCCAAGACCCTCCAAACTCAATCACACACGTACGGAGCATATCTTCAAGAATCTGAATAGTGCGCTCGGATTGTCCGTCCGTCTGGGGGTGAAATGTTGTGCTCAACTCCACCCTGGTACCTAAATCCTGCTGAACGGCTCTCCAGAACCGTGAAGTGAACTGAGTACCTCTGTCCGAGATAATAGAAACTGGAATACCATGAAGACGAATGATCTCCCGAATATAAATCTCCGCCAACCGCTCCGATGAATAAGTAGTCAGCACCGGAATGAAATGGGCTGATTTGGTCAGCCGATCCACAATCACCCAAATAGCATCATGCTTCCTCAAAGTCCGAGGAAGTCCAACCACAAGGTCCATGGTGATTCGCTCCCACTTCCACTCTGGAAGCTCGATCTGCTGAAGTAACCCTCCCGATCTCTGATGCTCACATTTGACCTGCTGACAGTTGAGACACTTGGCTACAAACTCTGCTTTATCCTTCTTCATTCTTCACCACCAATAGTGCTGCCTCAAATCCTGATATATCTTCGCAGCACCCGGGTGCATGGAATATCGCGAACTATGGGCCTCTTCTAAAATCAACTCCCAAAGCCCATCAACATTGGGCACACAAATCCGACCTTGCATCCTCAATACCCCGTCATCTCCAATGATCACATCTCTGGCATCACCGTGCTGGACCGTGTCCTTGAGGACAAGTAAATGAGGATCATCAAACTGCCGCTCCCTGATATGATCGAATAAGGAAGACCGAGAAACCACGCAAGCTAATACCCGGCAAGGCTCAGAAAGATCCAACCTCACGAGCTGACTGGCTAAGGAATGAACATCTAAGTCTAGAGGCCTCTCAGCTGCAGGAAGGTATGCCAAAATCCCCAAACTCGCTGCCCGGCGACTCAAGGCGTCGGCCACCACATTGGCCTTTCCCGGGTGGTATAATATAGTGATATCATAGTCCTTTAACAACTCTAACCATCTACGCTGGCGCAAATTTAGATCCTTCTGCCTGAATATGTGCTGCAAACTCCGGTGGTCAGTATAAATCTCACAAGGCACACCGTACAAATAATGACGCCAGATCTTCAAGGCATGAACAATGGCAGCTAACTCAAGGTCATGGACAGGGTAATTCTTCTCATGTATCTTCAACTGTCTGGACGCGTAGGAAATTACCCTACCATCCTGCATCAACACCGCTCCAAGGCCAACTCGCGAGGCATCACAATAAGCTGTATAAGACCCCGAGCCAGTAGGCAATATCAAGATTGGGGCTGTAGTCAAAGCTGTCTTGAGCTTATGAAAGCTCGCCTCACACTCCTCTATCCACTGAAATGGAGCACCCTTCTGGGTCAATCTAGTCATAGGGGCTGCAATCGATGAAAATCCCTCAACAAAACAACGGTAATAACCTGCCAAGCCAAGGAAACTGCGAATCTCTGTAACTGAGGACGGCCTAGGCCAACTCTGCATGGCCTCTACCTTCTTCGGATCAACTCTAATACCCTCACTCGATACCATGCGGCCTAAGAATGCCACAGAACTCAACCAAAACTCACATTTTGAGAACTTTGCATACAACTTCTTCTCTCTCAGGGTATGAAGCACTGTGCTCAGGTGCTGCTCGTGATCTTCCCGACTCCGGGAGTAAACAAGAATATCATCTATGAAAATAATGATGAACGAGTCGAGATATGTCCTGAACACCCTGTGCATCAAATGCATAAATGCTGCGGGGGCATTAGTCAGCCCGAATGACATAACTAGAAACTCGTAATGGCTATACCGAGTCCTGAAAGTAGTATTCGGAATATCCAGCTCCCGAATCTTCAACTGATGGTAACCTGAGAACAAATCAATATTAGAAAATACATGTGCGCCCTGAAGCTGGTCAAATAAATCACCAATACGAGAGAAGGGATAATGATTCTTCACTGTAACCCTGTTCAACTGGCGATAATCAATACACATGCGCATAGAACCATCTTTTTTCTTCACAAACAAGACAGGAGCACCCCAAGGTGAAACACTGGGTCGAATAAAACCTTATCAAGAAATTCTTGTAACTGATCCTTCAACTCCTTCAACTCGGAAAGATCCATACGGTATGGAGGAATGGAAATGGGTTGAGTGCCCGGCAACAAATCAATGCCAAAATCAATGTCTCTATCGGGAGGCATGCCCGGAAGATCAGCTGGAAACACATCGGAATAATCCTGTACCACTGGAACTGAATCAACAGAAGGGGGTATCAACATTGACATCTCTCACATGAGCTAAATATGCGGCACACTCCTTCTCAACCATACGCTGAGCTTTAAGGAAAGAGATAACTCTACTGGGAGTGTGGTCTAAGGTACCACTTCACTCAACACGCGGAATACCTGGCATAGCCAACGTCACGGTCTCAGCGTGACAATCAAGAATAGCATAATGGGGCGACAACCAGTCCATGCCCAAGATAATATCAAAATCTACCATATTGAGTACAATGAATCCGCATTGGTCTCAAAACCACGAATAGTAACCAAACACGACCGATAAACGCGGTCCACAACAACAGAATCTCCCATAGGAGTAGAAGTATAAACATGAAAACTCAAGGAAATCCTGAGGTACACTCAAATGCGGAGCAGAAAAAATAAAAGCCACATAAGGATAAGCAGAGCCTAGGTCGAATAGAATCGGTACACCTCTATAACAAACCATGACAATACCTATGATGATAGAATCGGAGACAACAGCCTCGACAAGGGTAGGTGGGGTAACAACTGGGGCTGTAACCATAGCCTGAGAACTTTGCTGAGCACGCTGTGGCTGAAAAGTCTGTAAAGATGCACCCCTACTAAGTCTGGGGCAGTCCCTAACCAGATGGCGGGTGTCACCATACTCAAAGCAACCTCGTGGACGATGTGGGGGTGGAAACTGTGCAGTACGGGTACTCCGAGACCCCTGAACACCTGAAACCCGGTGTAAAATATGAGATGCAAGCTGAGCTGGCTGGCCCACAAAACCTCTACCATGTCGTAGTCTTCCTCCAAAATAAGGGCCAGCATGTCTCCTCAATCTACGAGGTCTACTCACTCCTATGTTCTTTCCCTCCTGACCTCGTCTGTCCTCTCTCTCCTGGACCCACATGTCCCCTACTCGGCGAGGGGTACTCACCACCCGATGAATTGGGACCACATGCTGTGTCACCATGACACCTGGAACCTGACCAATGGGAACTTGCTGCTCTGGAGTGGGGGCGGCGGGAGTCTGGGTCCCTCCCCCGTTCTGTGAAATAGTCGGTACAACCCGAATCAATCCCGCCTGAGTCAATGTACCAAACATGCTCAGGAATTGTGCCAAAGTCTCCTGAAAGGCTAGAGTAGTAGTAGTTGTAGGCGTTTCAGGTGCCTGGACCTCGGCTGGATCTTCTAGTGGTACCTCGGCGACGGCTCGTGCAGGTGCTCTCACTGTACCACGTGCGCGTCCTCGGCCTCTGACGGCTGCGGTAGGGGGCGCGGGTGCCTGATCGTCCCGAGTAGCACTTGTCCTCACCATCTGTGAGAGAGTAAAAGACAGAGGTTTAGAATTGATGTCAAAAGAAATATCGCACGACAAGGAAATCAAATAAAGTGAATATTTTTTTCCTAAACAGTTACATAGCCTCTCGTAGATAAGTACAGACGTCTCTGTACCGATCAGCGAGACTCTAATAAACTGGCATGTGTTCCGTGACTCCTATGCAACCTAGTGCTCTAATACCAACTTGTCACGACCCCAGTTCGCCCTCCGTGAACATTGTCGTGATGGAACCTAGTCCCTATAACTAGGTAAGCCTAGCAATGCGGAATATCAACATAACTTGTGGAATAATTAAGTAAAAACTGAACAATCTAAAAGAAAGACTTTATATAAATGCCACTTGGTAATATAAAACCCAAAAAAAAAATGCGGAAGTCTACAACATCACCCCAAAACCTGGAAACTCACGGGAAACACAAGATAACAGAAATGTACTACACTACTCTAACTCCAGAATGTATAAACAACTGAAAAGAAGGAAAAGCTTTCCACTAAGGCTGGAATAAGATAGAGACTCTTGGTCTGCGGACGCGGTAGATGTACCTCGAAGTCTCTGATATGTCTCTTAACCTTGGGGATAGTGCGCCTAGGTGGAGGTACCTGGATCTGCACATGAAAAACATGCGCAGGAAAGGGCATGAGTGCACCACAACGGTACTCAGTAAGTGCCAAGCATAACCTCGATCGGGTAGTGACGAGGAAGGTCAGGGCCTTACTGAGGTTAAACAATATAATAGGAATTTACAGTATGAAAACAGACAGAAATAATGAATACAGCAGTGAAATAAGACAGGTCAAACAAGGCAATATCCAAACACAAGAACAGAGTAACACGGAATATGAACAACTCAATAACAATGGTAACAATAAGGATCTCCCAGGATACCGTCCTGTAGTCCTTTTCTCAGCTGTCTAGTGGATCTCACGGGATACCGTCTCGTAGTCCATCATATGTATATCCGAAGGATCTCCCAGGATACCATCCCGTAGTCCAATTACCAGTATGTAGGGGGATCTCCCGGGATACCGTCCCGTAGTCCCAAAGTAAATGTGCAGGGGGATCTCCCGGGATACCGTCCTGTAGTCCCAAAATAAATGTGCAGGAGGATCTCCCGGGATACCTTCCCGTAGTCCCAAAGTAAATATGCAGGGGGATCTCCCGGGATACCGTCCCGTAGTCCCAAAGTAAATGTGCAGGGGGATCAACCAGGATACCGTCCTGTAGTCCCAAAGTAAATATGCAGGGGGATCAACCAGGATACCGTCCTGTAGTCCCAAAGTAAATATGCAGGGGGATCTCCCGGGATACCATCCCGTAGTCCCAAAGTAAATATGCAGGGGGATCTCTCGGGATACCGTCCCGTAGTCCCAAAGTAAATATGCAGGGAGGATCTCCCGGGATACTGTCCCGTAGTCCCAAATTAAATGTGCAGGAGGATCTCCCGGGATATCGTCCCATGGTCCCAAAGTAAATATGCAGGGGGATCTCCCGGGATACCGTCTACTAGTCCCAAAGTAAATGCGCAGCCACAACAAGAAGACATTCAGAAATAGAGTGAAAAAATACAAGGTAACAAGTAGTTCTAGCCTAACATGCTTCACGTAGTACAATTAAAGCAACTTAAGCAAATAGGCAATTCAATTCAACAAGGCATGCTTTTCTAAACTAACATAGGCTATAATTGCAAGTAGAATAAAGCGGGTAAGAAAGAAACTCAGTCTAAATATTTAAAGTAAAACCGAATTTTCAACAATTAGCACAAGTACACGCTCGTCACCTCACGTACAAGGCATTCAATTACCAAATATCACATCCTAAGGGGAAAGGTCCCCCACACAAGGTTAGATAAGCCACTTACCTCTAACCGGCTCAAAATCAACTCAAAACCACACGTTTGGCACGAGTATCCGACTCCAAATGGCCCAAATCTATACAATTAAACTACATATCGTAAATAACATCTCATGCAACTGATTTTTACTGTTTAATTCAAGCTAAGGCGCGAAATTAGGTAAAATAACCAAAATGTCTCTCGGGCCCACGTCTTGGAATCGGGTAAAAGTTATATTTTTTGGACACCCATTCACTCACAAACTCATTCAACCAGAAACAATCGAAATCCGGTGCCAAAAACCCCTTAAATTCTCAGAATTTCGGGTTGGGGAAATTTCATCAATTTCCTATGGTCCCCCCCCCCCCATTTTTGATANCCCACAGAAAATTACCAATTCTTGAGCCCTTACACGATTTTTAGAATTATGAAATAAATTCTCGGATTTTGGAATAAAACACACAGGGAATTCGCACCTGCGGTTTCGATCACCGCACCTGCGAAAAAAGCATCACAGGTGCGGAAATCACTTAAGTTACACTGGGGTCGCACCTGCGACCACTGGTCAAATCTCCCCTCTATCGCACATGCGATCAAGCCCCACGCGCCTGCGAGTCTGCACCTGCGGAAAAACCTTCGCAGGTCCGAAGACACCAGAAGAGGCATGGTTCAACAGTAGCTAAGTTCCAAATTTTCTCCCATTAAGCATCTGAAACAACCCCGGGGCCCCCGGGACCTAAACCAAAACCACCAGCCAACCTTAACACCTTATTTGAACTAGGTCGAGCCTTAAAAACACGTCTCATAACATCAAAAATATCGATTATGCATAGGTTCAAGCCTAGGAACTTAGGAAAATTCTAGAATTCACATCCGACGCCAAAATACGTCTAAACTCATACGAATGACCTCAAATTTTGCAAACACATCCCAAATGACATGAAGGAACTACTACAATTTCCGAAATTCCATTCCGACCCTCGGGTCAAAAACTCACTATCGGACTGGAAACTTCAAAAATTCAAACTTCGGCATTTCAAGCCTAAATAAGCTACGGACTTCCAAAATGCATTTCGAACACGCTCCCAACCCCGAAATCACCTAACGGAGCCAACGAAACCATCGAATTTCCATTCCAAGGCCGTCTTCACATTGTTCCGACTACGGGCAACTTTCCAACACTTAAGCTCTCATTTAGGGACTAAGTGTCCCAAAACTCTCCGAAACTCAAAACTGGACGCCTCGACAATTCAATTTAGCATAAATAGACTTGGGGGAAATATTTAATAGGGGATCGGGGCATTAATTCTAAAGACGACCGGCCGGGTCATCACAATTACATGTCACAGTTGCCAGTTTATCGAGATAGGAAATAGTAATGTTGTATAGATAAAGATATGAGAGAGAAGTGGTAATAATAAGCATCGATTCATTGAAAGTGTCAAAAAAATACGATTTTAAATAATTTAAACAACATTTTGGAATATTGGAAATATTATTTTAAACAAAATGCAAAAAGGGAAATCATCATTCAGAAAATAAAATAATGATGTTCAGCCTTGCTACCCCGGGACTCGTCGGGCCCTGGATGGTCTAACAGTCCATTGCTTTTCGGTATACTTGAAGGGGGAGAAGGTGGAGGGCCCTTGGATCTAGTATGAAGCTGATGATACCAGTATGGATGAACCAACCTTTGGGGAATGAGAATAATCAAAAGAAAGAAATAAAAACAAAAGGTAGCCAAGTCAGTAAGAGTTCTGAAAAGAATATTTGCAATATTTAAACACATATTGCGGAATGTAAATTCGCGTCCTATTTTGGGAGCCTCGTTGTGCCCGAGGTAGGCCTAGCGACAAGCTGTTTTGGAGAACTTAGGTGCCAATAAATGCCTTATTTCATTAATATAAAAAACTGACGAATCCCAAAATGACACTAGGATAATAAAAGATAAGCCACTACTGGAGCTTGGCCTTATTACATTTGGAGAAGAAAATAAACCTAATCTACTTGGTCCTAGAAGGACCTTCCTCAGGCTTGATCTTTCTAACTCCATTAATCAGGTTCCCCAGGTCGCGCATGTCCAGTAGCAGATATACCTTTGCTAGATGTCCTCCTTCGATACCTTCAGCATTCTGGCAGTCTATGATATGTTACAGACCATGCCGAACCTGGGGACTTCGTGCCTCATCTTCTGCAAAACAAATAGGTTTATGCCCTTTCCCCCTCCATATTCGACTATTTATACATCAGTGATTAGCATATTGACACTTATTTCTCCAAATTAATGCACAGATCATGGTTGAGTCCATTGGGATTAGAGAAACCCCGCTGGACTTTTGGACAAGGATTTTCTTAAAGAGTTATTATGTGGACAACATATTAAACCGGTTAGGTTTGAACATGATGTATGTACAGTTATAATCAGAGTAAGGTTGTTATGGGGGTCTATAACGGTACCCTCAAGCGAACAACTTGAGGGGGAAAGGCACGGAACCGTCGACTGCACCGCTGATCGACTAGTTTTACCGCGAATAAGCCTTTCCGAATTTAGAGGAAGAGCGCAACTACTTATCAAGCGTTGCTATAGGATTGATTACGCACGAGTGAAATATGATGTTGAGCATGATTTATGCAGCAGTAAATAGCATGTTGTCATGTATTTGCACGTTAGGAAAATTATAAATGCGGTATTTAATAATTGAAAGACGTTTAAGAAAAGAAAACAAAGAAATAAGTCAGTTTTTGCAGTAAAGGAAATCATAAATGCTCAAAACGGGCAATTAAACTCACATAAGGGAAAAGGGAAAGGGTGCGCACGTATTAAGAAAAAGAAACATGCTTAAGACTAATTTACAAAAATCAAGTTTGTTATAGTAGAAGCCTAAAATCCCCAACAGAGTCTTCATGTTGTCGGGCCCCTTTTTTCCCCTTTCGAGGGGTCCGGGTTTCGACATGCTTTGGGACAACTCGTTTCCTTTTGGGAAAGGGGTATGGAAATTGAAGAGTCGCCACCTAACAGATTTAAGGTGCATTGGGGCACCTAATGCAAGTAACTCATGAAACCGGTTTACATTACCAGATATTGTGTCACGACCCAAAATCCATAAGGTCGTGATGGCGCCGGACATCATTGTCAGGCAAGCCAATCATTTAAATAGTTAAGTTAAATTTCCTGTTTTAGCATTTTTGAAATCATTATCTTTAACTTGTTACGTAATAACTAAACAAAATCCGTTAAGTAAATACGATGGTTTAAATGTTCCATTTTAGCAAATATATCCCAAACACATCCCAGAACCCGGTGTCACATGTACATGAGCAATTTCTAAGAATTTATACAATCATCACAAAACTTGTCCGAAATACAAATTGGACAAGGAAGTTAAAATGAAAATAAATACAATATGAGGGAGACTCTGCCAGCTGCGGATCGCCTCCGGAGGATGCAGCTCGCCTAAGTCTCCAAATCCGCCACATCGCTATGAAAGTACCTGTGCAATAAAAATGCACAGCAAGTGTAGCATGAGTACGAAAACAACGTGTACTCAGTAAGTCGCCCGCCTAACCTCAGAGAGGTAGTGACGAGAGGTCGAATTAGACACTTGCTAGAGGTCAATTTAGTATATTCAAGTGTGACACTAAGCATGATTATCATAGGCAATTTATTAAAATCAGGAATAAATAATATCAACTCCTTCCACATTTAACACTTTAAATCTTCATCATATTAATAACAATTAATCAACATGGGTGGTTTAATCAAATAACAAATAATCAACGGGAAGGAACAACTTCTTCCAAAAATTTTAATAACTTTAAATCTCTGTCATTTCAGTTGACAACTTAAAATTCTAGGCCAGTAATCAGGCAAACTCACAGCAAATACGCAGTAAATATCATGCACAAGAAATGCTGAGGGTCGAACGACGCGGACCAACAATAATAAACTGTGCACTTCCGAAGGGTCGAACGGCTCGAACCATAGATGCATCTATTTTTCCCCGCTCGCGAATCGATCATGCGACGCAGTCAACATAAAAATAGACGGCTAGCCTGCTCGCGAATCATACCTGCGACTCAGGTGCTCATATGTACACATATTCACATAATAAATCCGCATTTTTATCAAGAAAGCAGTTTCTCAGGAAAGTGGTAAAATTCTTCTTAAAGGAACATAAAAAATATCTTTTAAATCTTTGTTTTGAAACTCATTTGCCAAGTTTAATATTATTCAATAATATAACATTATAAGGAACACAATTATCCACGGAGGAATATATTCTCTTTCTAGGTGATTAAGAAATGAACTCTAGTCTTCTTAGGGATTCAATTCATTATTTCGATCATATTAGCGGTCTAATATTACTGGCAAGATCACAAGTACAACAGTAAGGCATGTTTGTGGGTCCTAGACTACCCGGACATAAGCATAATAGTAGCTACGCACGGACTCCCGCCACCTCGTGCGTACGTAACCCCCGAAGATAATAGCACATACTTAATTATTTCACCTAGGGGGACAATTCCCCCTCACAAAGTTAGAAAGGAGGCTTACCTCGCTCCGAAATTCCATAACCGGCTTCCAAGCCCTTCCGACGACTCCAATGGACGCACAACGCCCCAAAACTATCCAAATAACGGCAAACCAATGAAAATATACTATAATATTTGCAACAATTCCAAATTATATAATTTCCCAACCCCGCTCAATGAATTGACCAAAATGTCCTCGGGCCCACGTGCCCGGAATCCGAAATTTCTCGAAGATATATTCCACCCATAGCTTTGCTAGTTCAAATATGCAATTTACTCTAAATTCCATGCTCAAATTCGTGGTAGAAATCCAAAATACCATTTCTAGGTTTTCTTCAATATTTTCCAAATTATTCCAATATTTTCATGTATAATTCCATGTAATAACCTTGTATTTAACTTAGAAACATGAAGGAATTACTTACCTAGTGATGCTTGACGAAAACCCACTCTTGAAGCTCCTCAAAATCGTCCAAACCAAAAGAAAATGGAAGGAAATGAGCTAAGACTCGTTAAAATATAACACTGCCCAGCACTGCCCCCTCTATGCGATCGCATAAAGTCCACTGCGATCGCGTAGGCCAAACCATGCTACCCCAAACTCTGCTTTATGCGATCGCACTCTACATCACGCTATCGCACAAGCCATTCCCAGCTGCCTCTCATTTTCCTCCTTCAAGATCGCAGACCTGCCACTGCGTTCGCACAATCCAACTTTAGCCTTTCCTTCAATTCCTTCTACGCGATCGCATAACAAGACTTGCGATTGCAATGAAGTCCCAAAATACCAGAAACAACATCAATCCTCACAAGGCACGAATCGACCCGTTGAGCATCCGAAACACGCCCTAGGCCCTCGGGACCTCAACCAAAACTACCAACCAGTCCCAATACCTCATTCGAACTTAGTCGAGCCTCAAAATCACATCAAACAATTCCGAAATCACGAATCGCACAAACTTTATGAACTTAGAAATTTCCAACTTCTACATCCGATGCCGAAACCTATCAAATCACGTCCGATTGATCTCAAATTTTGCACACAAGTCATATTCGACATTACGGTCCTGCTCCAACTTCCGGAATTGCATTCTGACCTCGATATCAAAATTTTCACTTCCGGACGGATTTCTCAAAAACCTTCAAATTTCTATCTTTAGCCAAATGACTTCAAAATGACCTACGGACATCCAAATTCACTTCCGATCGCGCTCCCAACTCCAGAATCACCATACGGAGCTATTCCCAGGCTCGGAATCCTAAACGGGCATCAATAACACTGAAATTCCTTACAGACTAAATTTATGAAATTCTTCTAAAATGCTATCTTCCATAATATACACCGAAATGCTCCCGGATTATCCAAAACCCGATCCGGACATACGCCCAAGTCCGAAATCATCATACGAACCTGCAGTCGTTTACTCAAAATTCCAATCTTAGTTGATTCTTCCAACTTAAGGTTTCCAAATTGAGAACTTTCTTTCCAAATTAACTCTAAACTTCTCAAAATTCAATCCCGGCCATGACCACGGGTCATAATACCTGAAATGAAGCTGCTCACAACCTCAAACCGTTGAACGACGTGCTAGAGCTCAAAACGACCGTTCGGGTCGTTACAGATTGGGTAAGGGCTTGAAATCACCTTGAGGAGAAGGTGTTAGGTACCCCTCGAGGTCCCCAATGGTGGGTCCCGCCCAAACTCATTTTTTGGTGAATTAGTCATTAAGCAAGTAAAGCAGTTTAAGCACACATATGGATTACAAAAATGGGAATAAAGGGGTCCTAGGTTTATTAGCCTATAGGATCACATCTGTGCAATACTCGCTAAACCTTCCTCAACTAGAGGGGTTACACGTAGCATTAGCACACAAGGCATCATATCCTTTACTACCCAATTACCCTCCCCTTGGTGGTTATATAAGCGATTCTAATTAAGCATACTCTATGTGTGCATTACCTGTCCCTTTCTTATGGCCCTGAAGGTTTTTAGGACCTCTAATTAAGGCAGTTATAGACTCTCCTAAAGTGCTTAAAAGGAGAAAATCTAAGCGACAATTAAAACAAGTAGGACTGTCAGGTAAAGGAACAATAAAGGGGGCTCATATGTACCTCCACAAATAAGCAGTCAATTGCACGTCTTAAACAACAATATTTCAGATATTGTAAGAGTCCTAAAGCAGGATATCTAGGTGAGCATGAAAAACAGAAAATATACAGCATTGTGTTAAAGCGAGGTAGTGGAGACATAATCAGTTTGCCTACTGATTTTAGGACTTGCTGAATCTGAGTAGTTCGCAAACAGTTAAGCAAAGCATAGTTACGATTTGCAAGATTTCAATTATCCTACAAGCTTGCCGAGGCGTGGATCCGAGATGTCCTATAAACATGATATATAATTGTTAATCAAAGTCTTAATACTAACAAGCGATTTTAAACAGGCAGTTTGAGTTCATTATGTCCTATAGGCATGTTGTCTAGAAGCTGAACATTACAGAACTGATTTTATACATCTATCTCTATAAGCATGATATCTAGGTGTTGGGACTACTTTTTATACTATCTAGACATAGGCGTGGTATTTAGGCGAGTGCAATAAAAGTCCTAAAATATGGTTTCTAATGCACATAGGAAAACTTTATGAACATGATTATTAGGAAGAATTAATAACAACCTAGTGACAGGATTTCTAAGCAGACATGAGTATGCAAAACTTTAGAAAGCAGAAGTTTAGGACAAATGATATGATGCACCTATAAGCATGTTTTCTAGGACACAAAACAATCTTATAATCATGATTTCTAATGCATATATAATCACAAAAATCCTAGGAGCATGATTTCTACCCGATTTCCCCACAAAACACATATAAAAGTCCCTCCCATTTTACTAATATCCCCAATATCTGTTTTACAAGAATTATTATTACAGGACAAGAATGAATGAATTACAGAAATGAAACTGCTATAATAGGGAGCCTAGATAGGCCCGAAAGTAAACCTGGAGGACCAGGCCTTCAACCAAATCCAAGGTACCAATATCTCATAGTGTCCAAGAGAGTATCCCGGTGCGTCAAAGTTCCCAAGGGCCTCAGGGACCCCGGGAAATGCTCACACCAAGACTCCTCTTAAAGAGAAACAATTTTTGTGCAGTGTGGAAGGGCCAGCACCAGTGTGTCAGAGTTCGGAGGAGTCTCATGGACTCCTAGGCAGTGCTCACACTGGAAGGGCAGGATTCTAAATATTCTAAGAGTAGGAGTGGAAGATAGTGATTGAAAGAGTAGAAACAGTTTTAGGAAAACAGTCCAGAAGTAAAACAGTCCAGAAGTAAAACAGTTCAGAAGTGAAAATAGTTCAGAAGTGAAATAGTGTAGAAGTGAAAACATATTAGAAGTGAAAAATAGTTTAGGAGTGTAAACAAGGTTAAACGTTCTAAAAAACAAAGGTTCAGCAAACAACAACAAGTAGAAACATAGTCACAAAGTCTCAAAGCAAAGATTCACAATACCCAGATTCAACTTAGTTTATTAGTTAACCCTAGGTAAGCATATAGCATGCCGAGGACAAACAATTACACAGAGAGGGGAGAAGGGGGTTGGGAACATAGGAATCCTGAATCAGGAGCAAATAGAAACAGGATGGAAGGAAAGCATGCTAGTTAAACAGGGACACAGAGCAGGTAGGGGTAGACTGAAATTCATAACATTCACAAGGACATATTAATTTAGGGTCTAGACAGGAATCACTCAAGTTTAACAGTAATACATAACAATAGAGGTAAGCATACTGACTCAAAGCATTGGACATGGAAACATAGAAGTTTAATGTAAAAGCAGTCATGCTAATCAGTTCATAGAGAGGATAGAATTGATCACACCAATTGAGGTTAATGGAAAAGTGAGAGTCTTAGACATCAAAAGTAAACATGCTGGGTTAAAGCAATAGACAGGGAATGTTGAAACTTAAACACAAAAGTAAGTATGTTGGTTTGTAGCAATAAATAGGAAAGATTGAAACTTAAATAGAAGTAAACATGCTGAATAAGGTGATAAACAGGAAAAGAGACAGAGTTAAACACAGTAGTAGACATGCTAAGTGAAATACGGAAGAGGCATGGATTCAACAGAAGTAAAGCAACAGATGAGAGAGCACATAGGTTCAAGCTTCATAGTATAATAAACGACATTAGGAATAGGAACATACCAGTTAAAAGAAGTAAAAATAGAAGGTGAAAGTATGCAGGATTCAGTGGTCTAGCCTTGGCTTTCAGCCGGCTAGACAGTGCAATGAACACAAGTAGAAGATAGCTGAGAGCAAAGTGTGTGAGTGTGTTTGTAAACTATCATTCATTTTTGAAGAATAAGAATGAGAGTGTATATATAGTACTTAAGGAGTAGAACAAATAAGGCAAATAGAATCATAGTTCAATCAATTAGGATTAATCAACCAATCACATAATGAATTACTATAGAGAAATCCATAAAAGACCCCTTAATTGGGGATAGTCAAGTAACGGCCAGAATTGGGGTTCAATTAAGGCAGCAAATCATAATCATACCATATAGGGAGTCAGTAAAATCCCAAACCATAATGATAATTAATTAAGGCAAGTATAATCAGTTAGGGTCACAAATAAGGAAACAAGTAAAAATCTCAGCAAAATACTGGTTTTAACAGGGCATAATTATTCAAATTCCCTAAATAGAAATCAATTAAGACTGGTTCACAGATTTAAACATAATAACTGAACAAAATTGAAGAAATCAATATACAAACAGAAACATCTAGGGTTGAAGAATATACATGAGAATCAATCAAGATAGTGAAGAACACCTAGTTTAAACACTGAAAAGTTAGGAAAACCTTTGAAGAAAAGTTTGGGATAAACCCTAATTTCAGAAAGAGTGAATAAAATCGAAGCAATTAACTAGAACAAAAGATTTTCAAAGGAAAACACCCAATAATACTCGAATCATTTCAGATCTACAAAGATCTGAACAGATTCAAAGACTAGTGAAACTAGGGTTTCATAAACAGTAAAGGTAAAAGAAAATCGGTCAAAAACTATGGATTCACACTAAAAATAAGAGAAAAGCGATACTCATAAACGAGGAAGGCCACAGACATGCATATAGACAAATTTTGGGAAGAACTAGGTTGAATTTCCATGAGATTCTCTCGAGGATCTACATAATCAAATAGTCGGGGGGGTATAAGAGGCTAGTAGTGGTCGGAGAATGCTCAGAATCTCCATAGATAGGAGTTTTTCACCGGTGACGACGATTAGGGTTAGGGTTGAGTTGAGAGAGAATTGGAGAGGTTAGGGAACTAGTGACGGTGGAAAATGAAAGAGTGAGGGGTTTAGGGTTTGGGTTAGGATTAAAAACGGTAAGAAATAACATGGATCGTTGATCTTAGAGATCAACGGCCACAATTTGGCGGGATCTTTGGGTCGGGTAACTATAGGATTGGGTCTGGGGTGAATTGGGCTAAGTTTTGAGGGGTTTGGGCTGGTATAATGGGGCTAGGTCCGAAAATTAAAAGGGATTAAAAGGGCTATTTGTTAAATATTCAATTAAAAAGGATTTGTAAAAATAATTAACAAATTGTAAAAAATGAATTTCATGCATAAAAAATGTTTTAAAACAATTATTCAATATTTTAAAAATATAAAAAGCAATTTCATGGTAAAATAATATAATAATGCATACATGGGCTATTATTGCAAAGTTATTACAATTATACCCCAAAAATGCAAACATGACTATTTATGAAATAAATAAAGCTTAGTATAAATATAATGGTAAAATTAAGCCATAAATTGTTATAAAATCATTTGTAATGCAATTAGTAATTATTTATGTAATAAAATATTGGGATAAATTAATTAAAAATCCTTTAAAATGCAAAAATTATGAAGAAAAAAAATTAATCGATGCTAATGCATTATTTTGAAGGTATATATGCGTTTTGAAAATATTATAGGGAAAAATTGGGCATCAACAGACGTGGAAATAGACGAAATTATAATCGTCATCATTGTGATAATGAGGAATAATAAAGATTTTCAAAATTATCTTTCACTCTGTGAAAGTAATATTTTATATCTATTTGACATGAGATTTTATAAAGCACATATAGATGACTATGGTCCATTCATGATGTGAATGTGACAACATCTGATTTATGAATACATATTCATTCTTGGAAGAATATGAACGTGCTAATGGTAGTGAATATACCACACTCACCTCTAGAATGAGGTTTGAGATGAAATAAGAAAATAATTTCATTATTATGGCATGAATGGTCATTGATCACGTACCTATTGTGATTACGCCAAAATATTTTAGCAATGTGATTACTAAAGGATAACAGTAATTGAAGAAACATATCTTGCATATAATTTTGGCAAGGACCATAATTTATAACTTTCTCTTTAAAAGTGATATTCACCATATGGATGTTGATGAATATGTGATAGTACTAAATTAATTGAGAGCTCAGGAAGAGCCAGTTATTACTATTTTGGAGGAAGACAATTGATTATCATGTCAATTTATTGTACTGTAGTAAGTCTCAAAGAAACTTATTGAGTTTCTAAAGTATTCGCGAAAGAGATTGGTTAAATTGAGACTATAAATAAATGAAATATTTAATATCTTCTATTACTACAACTTGTAGCGGAATAATATGTATGTGAAAATTTACCCATTTATTCTCCAGTTTGTACTACAAAAATAAAAGAATACCACAATAAAGTGAAAGTTTATTGATATAAAACCCATATCATAATAAACTTGGAGTTTATTCATAATTACACACATCATGGTGTAATCCTAAGATTTATCAATATTGATAATATATCCAGTTGGCATAATTGATTTAGCCATGTTAATTAAAGTATGATGTGCAAAAATAAAAGAGAATTCACATGGGTAAATATTAAAGAACTCGAAAGTTCTTTATAAATTCTCTTATGTTGCTTGTCCTCGTTAATTAATAGACCAACTAAAATTGAGATTGAATACCGTGAATGCTGGAAATATCAAAGGTGAATATGAGCCCATTCACCTGCCATGTATACCACATAAGATGCATCTATGAGATGGTTACATGCGCGATTATTATTAACCCGCAACCTGGTGTTTGCGAGGTAATTTGCTCAATAATTTAATTTAGAGCATAATTTCCAGATTTTCTATTCAAGATAGTTTATCTTGATAAGTTGATTTACATCACAATTGCGTTAGCAAAATGATTTATTGAGTGCCTCCACTTAATAGTTAAACTATTGCTTATGCGAGTAAAGTTATTTATATCAGTTTGATATACATTATATATGAAAGAATATTACATTCTCCCCTTACAAGTGGTTCAGGGTCAGGAACCAAATAATTTCATCTTATTATTATTGATGTGCAGTGTATATTTTGATTAGTACCATAATGCACAAAGGTTGTGTCACGCCCCGAAATCCCACCATCGGGCCGTGATGGCATCTAACGTTTAACCCGCTAGACAAGCCAACGTGTATAGATAAACTAGCGTATCAACATCAATTTACTAGGATAAACTAAACGGTTCACAATTTAACAACGGAAATAAATATGGTTTCAAGCTAAACAAGGACAACATAATACAACAACGCGTAAATTTTCCCAAAACCTTGAGTCCCAAACTCACAAACTGTCTGTAAGAGTGCTAAATACAAGTCTGAAAGGAGAATACATAGCTGTCTCTGAAACTAGAGGAAAACAAGACAGAAGTGAAGACAAAAGGATGGAAGAGACGCCAAGGCCCACGAACACCAGCGGGTATACCTTGAAGCCTCTGGGATAAGCTAGAAAACACTCCCACTAATGATGTCCTCCGAGTCCGGCTGCGTAATCTGCACAACATAAAGAAGTACAGGTGTAGCGTCAGTACAACCGACCCCATGTACTGAGTAAGTACCGAGCCTAACCTCGGCGAAGTAGTGACGAGGCTAAGACACGACAACAAAATGTACCTGTGCAGTTCAATAGTATACCAGAAACTAAACAAGAATACAATTACGGGGAGAACATGTTGGGGGTAAGAGATAGCAAATACTGAAATGACAGAAACGAAAACCACAGTCCGAAATACCTGAAAATAATAACGGGAATTGACAACACAGATTAAACAGTAAAAGATGCGGCACGGCATGTCCCCTCGTGCATAATAATAATATAAAACATGGCACGAAATGTCCCCTCGTGCGTAATAATATAAAACATGGCACGGAATGTCCCCTCGTGCATAATCAATATAAAACATGGCACGGAATGTCCCCTCGTGCATAATCAATATAAAACATGGCACGGCATCACCCTTCGTGCTTTAACACTCTTCCTCACCCAAACAACAATCACAAACAAGGGCAAGGAAATAAACAAAGAGAAAAAAAATGGAAATCCCGGCAAGGGAACATCAATTAAACAATTAACTCCCGGCAAGGGAACATCAATTAAATAATTAAATCCCGGCAAGGGAACTATACAATGATGACCCGGCAAGGGTATATTTCAATAACTCTTCCTATTTCTTTCACTTTCATTTCCATGATTTATTCTATTACTTGAGCCAATGCTCCAAAGAATGTAATTACATCATATTTCTCCATTATTTGTTTCACAATTTGAGCGAATGCTCCAAAGAATGTAATTATCGCATATTCCTTCATCATTTGTTTTACAATTTGAGCCAATGCTCCAAAAGATGTAATTATCTCATATTCCTTCATCATTCGTTTTACAATTTGAGCCAATGCTCCAAAGAATGTCATTACCTAATATTTCTCCATTATTCGTTTCACAATTTGAGCCAATGCTCCAAAGAATTTAATTATCGCATATTCCTTCATAATTCATTTAACAATTTGAGCCAATGCTCCAAAGAATGTAATTATCGCATATTCCTTCATCATTCGTTTAACAATTTGAGCCAGTGCTCCAAAAGAATGTAATTACCTCATATTCCTTCACATGCCCTTTACATCATATAAAAATCATCAATTAGGCATTGAAATTACAACAAAGTCAGAATATTCATAATATAGGGACTCCCGGTCATGCTAGATACCAATGTATAGATACTCGTCACCATGCCTATACATCATATTTGACAATTAGCAAATAGAAAATGATACTCAACTCCTATTACCTTAAGCTAAGGTTATATCAAACACTTACCTCGGGTCCAAAATATACCAATCAACCCTCTAACACCGCCTTTCCTTTAGAATTCAACTCCGGAATGGTATTATCTAGGCATAATCAACTCAAGTATATCAATAAGGATTCAATAATTCAATTACATAGCCTAATTACCCATTTCCATGCATTCTTCCAAAATAACAAAATTCGACCCCGGGCCCGCTTGGTCCAAACACGAGGCTCGGACCAAAACCACGTCACCCATTCACCCACGAGACCGAATACATAATTTGTTTTCAAATTCGACTCCAAAACGAGGTCTAAATCAAGAAAGTTCAAAAGGGCCTAACTCTACCCAAATTCCCAATTTTCTACTCTAATTTGCATGTTTTAGGCTTAGGAATTCATGAGATATAGATGAAAAATGAAGGAAACGAGTTAAAATTTACTAACCCAAGAAGTTTTGGTGAAGGATGTCTTCAATGGATGCCTAAGGACCTTGGAGAAGATGAATTTCGTCAAAACTTATGAAAAATCCTGAAGCTACTATTCTGGAAATATTTATATACCACTGGGCAAAATTGCCCTTCGCGTTCGCGGAAGGGAGGTCGCGTTCGCGAAGGGTAGACTTCACAGACCATCGCGTTCGTGGAAGGGTGAACGCGAATGCGAACGCGAACGCGAACGCGAAGAGTAAAAAGGACGAGGTCCAGAAATTGACCTACGCGAACGCGTGGGACATCACGCGAACGCGATGAAGAAGACCTGCAAAGCTAAGCGAACGCGGTCAATTGTATGCGAACGCGAAGAGGAAAAGAGGGCTAAGTCCTCAGGGTCAAACAACCCTACGCGATCACGAGGGAATGGATGCGAACGCGATGAAGGAAAAGCTTAAAGCTTCGCGGACGCGAAAGAGGCGTCGCGAACGCGAAGAACAAAAGGACCTGCAACTGCTGAAGCCAAAAACCAGCAATTTTCCTAAGTTCAAAATCACTCTGAGACACCTCCGAAACACTCCCGAGTCCTCAGGGCTCCTAATAAATCACATGAACTAACTCAACAACATCCTACGTACTTAATCGTGCGATCAATTCGCCAATATAACATCAAAAACAACTAATCAAACCTCAAAATCACTAGTTTTTCTTCAAACTTCATAACCTTTCAATTTTAGAGTTTTAAGTCTGAAACACGTCAAACGTCGTCCAATTTCAACCAAACTTCACAGAAATATCTTAAACGACATATAAGACTTGTACCGGGCGCCGGAACCAAAATACGGGCCCGATACCAACACATTCTAACCAATTTCCATTTCACTTTTCTTTATAAATTTCAGAAAAACAATTTCACTCAAAAATTCATTTCTCGGGCTTGGGACCTCGGAATTCGATTCCGGGCATACGCCCAAGTCCCATATTTTTCTACGGACCCTCCGGGACTGTCAAATCATGGGTCCGGGTCCGTTTACGTAAAATGTTGACCGGAGTCAAATTTATTCATTTTAATATCAAAATCTTAGCATTTTTCACAGAATTTCATATTTAAGCTGTCCGGCTACGCGCCCGGACTGCGCACGCAAATAGAGGTAACTACAAATGAGGTTTTCAAGGCCTTGAAAGTACGAAATGGGTAATAAAATAGGTGATGACCCCTTTGGGTCGTCACATTCTCCACCTCTAAAACAATTGTTCGTCCTCGAACAGACAGAAGAAGGAAGTACCTGAGTCGGGAAATAAATGAGGGTAACGGCTCCGCATATCGGACTCGGACTCCTAGGTCGATGCCTCAGGAGGCTGACCTCTCCACTGAACACGAACAGAAGGGATACTCTTGGATCTCAACTGACAAACCTGCCGGTCTAGAATAGCTACCGGCTCCTCCTCGTAAGATAAGTCCTTGTCCAACTGGACAGTGCTGAAATCTAAAACGTGGGCTGGATCGCCGTGATACCTCCGAAGCATGGACACATGAAAAACTGGATGTACGACTAATAAGCTAGGCGGTAATGCAAGTCTATAAGCCACCTCTCCTCAAACGGACCAATGAACCTAGGGCTAAGCTTGCCCTTCTTCCCAAATCTCATCACGCCCTTCATAGGCGACACTCGGAGCAATACTCGCTAACCAACCATAAAAGCCACATCTCGAACCTTGCAATTTGCATAACTCTTTTGCCTGGACTGAGCTATATGAAGCCTATCCTGAATGATCCTGACCTTGTCCAAGGCCTCCTGAACCAAATCTGTACCCAAAAATCGAGCCTCTCCCGACTCAAACCATCCCACCGGAGATCGACACTGCCTACCATATAAAGCCTCATAAGGAGCCATCTGGATACTCGACTGGTAGCTGTTGTTGTAGGCAAACTCTGCTAAAGGCAAGAACTGATCCCATGATCCTATAAAGTCAATAATACAAGCTCGGAGCAAATCCTCCAATATCTGAATAGTCCGCTCGGACTGTCCATCCGTCTGAGGATGAAATGCTGTGCTCAACTCCACCTGGGTGCCTAAATCTCGCTGAACTGCTCTCCAGAAATACGAGGTAAACTGTGCACCCCGGTCCGAAATGATAGATACCGGCACACCATGAAGGCAGACAATCTCCCGGACATAGATCTCAGCTAACCTCTCGGATGAATAGGAAACTTCCACAGGAATGAAATGCACTGACTTGGTCAGCCTATCAACAATGACCCACACGACATCAAACTTCTCCCGGGTCAACGGAAGTACAGTAACGAAGTCCATAGTGATCCTCTCCCACTTCCACTCGGGAAGCTCAATCCTCTGAAATAAACCACCAGGCCTCTGATGCTCATACTTAACCCGTTGACAATTCAAACACCGCGCCACATATGCCACAACATCCTTCTTCATTCTAAGCCACCAATAATGCTGCCGCAAATCCTGATACATCTTCTCGGCACCCGGGTGAATAGAGTACCGGGAACTATGGGCCTCCTCTAAAATCATCTATCGAATCCCATCAACATTGGGAACACAAACTCGCCCCTGCAATATCAAAACACCATCATCACCTAAAGTCACCTGCTTGGTGCCTCCACGCTGCACCGTGTCTCTAAGGACACACAAATGGGGATCATCAAATTGCCGATCACGGATATGCACCAAAAATGAAGAACGAGCGACCGTACAAGCCAACACTCGGCTAGGCTCAGAAATATCCAACCTCACAAATCGATTGGCCAAAGCCT
>ML381962.1:0-21176 GCA_005239525.1 Nicotiana knightiana
CCTCGTGGGATCGACTTTGGGCTTAATACCCCAGATTTATATTTGCAATGCCCGTTTAGTCTTATTAGAAGACATAGTTGAGCGTGATCAGGTACCATGCGTGCTTAAGTGGCCGCAGGTGCGGAACCACTATTCAGAAAGTATAAAAACCCGCCTTCGCGATTTTTAACCCTCTTTTCACCATTGTTGTACGGGTTCCGAGGTTTTTGAGTGATTTTGAAGAGGGAAACGCTGGTTCATCATTGAGGTAAGGTTTTTGGACTTAATAACTCAACTATATGTGATTGGAGACTTTATATTAGTGTTTAATTATGAAAATCAGTAGAAAAAAGGTGGGGTTAGGGCTTGAGATTTTGAGACCTTTAGGGGTAGATTTCAGGGGTCAAACGAACTTCGATTTTAGCGTTCTTGATATGTACAGACTCGTGAGATGATGAAGAACATTTTGTTATAAAATTTATCGGGTTCCGAGACGCGGGCCTGGGGGTCGGGTTTTGACTAATTTCGGGTTTTGAGATAAATTTGGTACTTTTCAATTGGAATTCATTCCTTAAGCATAATTTGATGATAAAAATCTGAACTTGGTAGATTTGGAGCACTCAGAGGCCGGATTTAGAGGCAAAGGCACTGCGGAATAGTATTTTAGCCAGTTTTGAGGTAAGTAACGTTTCCAAACTTGATTCTGAGGGTTCAAAACCCCGAGCTAAATGATTTATGACTATTGTTGAGGTGACGCACNCATGTTAAGTATAAATGCTAGGCTTCACGCCGAAAATGCTGAGACCCGAGTGGTCGTATATTACTGTCTTATTTTGTGATTATTTGATGTCATATACTCGGTCCTGTTATAACATATCACTTCATATATCAGTTTCAGTGTTGTTAATTATATGCATACTTATCATTGTTTCAGGATGATGGAGGCATCTGTGATCCATGTGAGTGAGACTGAAGAGTAATGACTGAGTAAGGCCGAGAGCCTGTTATTGAGACGGTTATGAGAATGGACTGCACACCGCAACGATATTTAAATCATGCCTTCGTTGGCTTGATATGGCGCTTGGGCCACTAGGGCCCCTCCGGAGTCTTTACACCCCCAGTGAGCGCATTGAAGATGAGGGATGAATCTTCCCTGGGCATGGATCTTGTCCGAAGCTGATGTTATGTGAGGGATGGATCTTCCCTGGGCATGGAGCTTGTCCGAAGCTGATGTTATGTGAGGGATGGATCTTCCCTGGGCATGGAGCTTGTCCGAAGCTGATGTTATGAGAGGGTTGGATCTTCCCTGGATATGAAAATTGTCCGAGTGATGTATTCCGGAGATGGATCTTCTCCGTGGGGGCTGGACTGGCCTTTTTCCTCAGTACGGAGTGACTACGGTCACCGGTGTTTATGCATATTCCGGGATGGAACTTCCCTGGGCTTGAGAGCCATATATAGTGCTGAGTGACTTCTGTGGGAGATCTGTGAGCACTATGTGCATATCCATACTGGTTTCATACATATATTTTATGATGGCATGTAGAGTATACTGGCATACTTGGCATATTTTCTCATCCTGATAAGCTGTTAACATGTCTAAATTCTTTATATTATTTATTGTAAAATTTTGAGGTTTTGTCCGTCACTACTTCTCAGCCCATAGTTTGGGTTTGTTACTTCTGAGTTGGTGTACTCACGTTACTCCCTGCACCTTGTGTGCAGATCCAGGTACATCGGGACCCGGTAGTGGATATTGAGCAGCCGTCAGCATTTTCTTTGGAGTTGTCGAGTTAGCAGCTGACGATCGCGACCTCGTCTTCTCTTTCTTTGTTCTACATATTGTTCTGTATTTTGAGACAATGTTGTCCATTTCTCCTTTTCTTTTCTTTATGTTATAGTATCTCATGACTGAGTGACACCGAATCCGGGGTTGGAGGTTTAAATTTAGTTTTTCAAATATTGTTTTTAAATTTTAGATTCTTATTATTATCAATAAATTTGTTTAAAAATCGCATTGTTACTGGAAATTGAATTTAGCTTAGTTTAAAAGGAAGGCTTGCCTGGTTCCATGACAAGGGCCATCACGACTCCGAAATTGGGTCGTGACAAGATGGTATCAGAGCGTTATGTTAAATAGGTCTCACCAGTCATGAGCAGGTTTAGTAGAGTCTTGTGGATCGGTACGGAGACGTCTGTACTTATCTTCGAGAGGCTGCAGAACCTTTAGGAAAAATCTCACATCCTCGAACTCTTGTCGTGCGAATCCATTGATTCAACCTGAAGCGTAATTCTTTGAACTCCTTTCATGTATTCAAACGCGCACGTGAGCGCTCTGTATCAGCCGTGCACCGATGGCTTGTGACTTCCATGAATGGGATGTGATTTTAGCATGTTTGGGGCAAGTCTGGAGGACTTGAGGCCGGATTTTTGTCTCTATCTTGAGTGCCGAGATTTCATTTGTGTGAGCACATGCATTGGGGACTTATATGTCCATTGGTGTCCTTATTGAGGAGACTTGGTGACTAGATGACCATGTGGTGAGTGTGATTTGAGAGTGAGATGTGTTTATATTGCTTGATTGTGACAAAAAGGGAGTGGCTGGATATGTAGCGAGGACGTTGAGTGTTTGACTTCTGCATGGAGTTGGCATATGGCCTCGAGTCGTGAGTGTATGGGAAGACCTCTTATGTTGTTTTATAGCAAGTTCTCTTTTACCAGTAATTGATATATGTTTCAATTTGAGTTTAGATCACTTGTGGGAGTTGGCACGGCTATTGCAATGGTGAATGCGAGGTTGGAGANGTCTGCTAATGATTAGTTGTTTGCTCGATGATGTGCTGTATTGGTTTTACTTTGGGGTATACTGGTGGATCAGTTATGACCTGCAAATGTGGAGTTGAGAATGACTCGAGTAATGGGAAGAAAAAATTCTAGATACAGGTTGTATTATACTCTATGGGGATATGAGTCTCATTGCATGATTGAGTTTTTATTTGTAAAGGAAGTAGTGTGCGTAAAGTAGGAGTTTTCTTGGTTGCCTAGGGGGTGTGGGTTACTCCCTTGGGTGTTGGTGTGGTAAGGGATACAGTTAGTTCTTTGGGTGCTTATGAGGTAATGAGTTTTCTACATGTGTTCCTAGCAATGCTCTTGGGTGTTGGTGACCTGCGTAGCATGGTTGAGTTAGGAGGATTCAGTTCTGACGGTTTGGTGTTGTGCAAATGGGATTAGAATGGTTTCTGATGGTTTCTACCACGGTTAGAGATGTGTATTTTCTACTGGTGTGAGGAGCATGAGAGGTATAGTGATTTTTTATTCTAGATGGGATCAAATGTAAGTTCTTGGCTAGTTGGGTACGTAATTGTTAATAGCAGGATAGTCCTCTCGTGTGAGTCTTTTATATAATTTGATTACGTTGGGATGTTGTTGTTGAGTGCACGAGTTGCACAGGTTATGGCTTCAAATTGTATTGATGTGTCATGTCAGAAGAGGTCATTGGACCTAGAATGAATATTGTCATAATTGTCTACAGCATAGTTGGAAGGATAAATATCGGGAGTCGGCTTAGAAATTTGCTATAATTCTTGTTTGGGAAGGGGGAGCTTCATGTCTGACTGATCGGATGAATGGTTGTTAGTTTCTACGTGTTTCTGTCATCATCGGCAGTATATGAAAGTGTAAGAGCGAGGCATTTCTTGATAAGAGGTTATGTACCGGTATTGGGTTTGTAACGACCTGGTATGTCGTTACGTAAAACCTGCATTATAATCATCGTTATTAACTTGTCATAGGTTGGTTATTCTATTATTTATGTGTTAGAGTTGATAGTCCTGAAATCGGAATGGTTAAATGAGAATTCAGTAACTTAGTCTTTAAAAGATAGCCTTATAATGGAAAAAGTCAACTGAGAGTTGACTTATTGGGAAACGACATCGGAATGCGGATTTTATGGCTCGGATAGTTTCGTTAGGTGATTTGGGACTTAGGAGTGTGTTCGGAATATTATTTTGATGTCCGGTGTAGAATTATGCTTGAATTAACGAAAGTTAGTTTTTGGCGATTTCCGGTCGGCAATGGAAAATAGGCTATTGAGGTCGGAATGGAATTATGATAGTTAGAACAGGTTCGTAATGTCATTTTGGATATGTCTGCAAAATTTCAGGTTAATCGGAGTTGTTTTGGGTAGTTTCGGCATCGTTTGAGGATTTTAGAAATTTCAAAGTTCTTAGGCTTGAATCCAATGCAAATTTGGTGTTTTGATGTTAGTTTTGGTTTTTTGAGAGTGCAACTAAGTTTGAATGATGTTATGGGATGTGTTGGTAACTTTGGTTGGGGTCCCGAGGGGCTCGGGATTGATTTCGATTGGTTAACGGGCATTTTTGGACTTAGATAAATTGCTGGTTTTTTGCTTTTTGTGCAGCAGGTTTTCCTTCACTGCAATCGTGTAGAGAGAGTCATGATCGCGTAGTTCAAATTGTGAGGGGCATAATTTTACAATCTACGATCGCATAGGTGTGTTCGCGATCGCATAGGTTGAGCAGGTTGAGCAGTGCGATCGCGTGGGGCGTGTTGCGATCGCGTAGGGATAAGGCAGGCGCGTGGGGGCGAGGTAGATTGGTCTTCGCGATCGCGTGAGGGGAGCTGCGATTGTGTAGGGTTGAAGAGTGGTTCTCCGCGATCGCCACAGGGAGTCCGCGATCGCGGTGAAGAATTCACTAGGCATATTTAAATAAATCCTTCCGCGACTTAAACCTTATTTTACACCGTTGTTGTACGGAAAAGAGCTTTGGGGACGAATTTTGAAGAGGGAAATCCTTGTTCTTCATAGAGGTAAGTATTTTGATTAATAAAACTCGATCATGGATGATTATAGAACATAAAACCAGTGTCAATTCATGGAAAATCAGTAGAAAAATTTGATTTTTGGGCTTGAGATTTTGAGACCTTTAAGGGTCGATTTGAGCGGTCAAACGAACTCCGATTTTGGTGTTCTTTATATGTACGGACTCGTGAGATGATGAAGAACAGTTTGGTATAAAAATTTCTGAATTTCGGGGCGTGGGCCCAGGGGTCGGATTTGACCAATTTCGGGATTTTTGAGTATTTTTGATACATTTAGATTGGGATTAGTTCCTTAGCATATTATAATGATATACATATGATTTTTGGTAGATTTGGAGCACTCGGAGGCCGAATTTAGAGGCAAGGTCACTGCGGAGTAGTGTATTAGCCGATTTTGAGGTAAGTAACGCTTCCAAACTTGGAACTGAGGGTTCGAATCCCCAAACTATTTGATATTTGTTGTTAATAAAGGTGACGCACTTGCCAAGTGACGGGCATGCGGGCGTTTACCGAATATTTTTAGCCTGGCTCATCCCATGGAACCGTCTACTCGTTATCCCAGATTGATATTGTACTATGAAGGTGGTAATTACCTTGAACGAAATAGAAATCATGCTAAGTATAAATGTTAAGGCTTCACGCCGATGTGTTTAGACCGGAATGGTCGATTATTGCTGTCTTTATTTTTTATTATTATTTTCATGTACTCAGTCCTGTTATAGTATATGTTTCATGCATCAGTCTCGTAAGTTGCTAGATTATTCTATATTATCATTGGTTTGGGCTGAATTGCATATGTTAGAGCATTGTAAGTGAGACTGGAAGGTACTGACTGAGTGAGGCTTAGAGCCTGGTTTTGAGAATGTTATGAGGTAGGACTGCACACTGCAGATCCTGAAATCATGCCTTCGTTGGCTTGATATAGCGTTTGGGCTGAAAGGAGCCCCTCCGGAGTCTATACACCCCCAGTGAGCGCACAGATATTGAGGGATGGATTTCCCTGGGCATGGATTTGTCCGAGTATTCTATTCCGGAGATGGATTTCTCCGTATTTATCATGTTCCGAAGATGGATTTCTCATTGGGGGCTGGATTGGCCTTTTTCCTCAGTACTTGGTGACTGTGTCACTTGTGTTTATGTAATATCCGGGATGGACTTCCCTGGGACTGAAGGTCGTATTCTAGTACTGAGTTGACCACCTTATGAGAGCTCGATTAAGGAGTACACATCATTCATGGTTCTATATGCGTTCATGCTAGTATGTAGAGTTACAGACATATCTTGATACATCGTGTTTATTTCCTAATATATTACTGTCATGTCCAATTTATATATTGTTGTTGAATTATCGGAGGTCTAGTCCGTCACTACCTCTCAGCCCATAGTTTGGTTTCATTACTACTGAGTTGGTGTACTCACGTTACCCCCTGCACCTTGTGTGCAGGTACAAGTACAGTGAAATTTAGCTCGGGTTAGGGAGCACAGCAGTTTCATCAGAGTTGACAAGGTAGCATCTGGTGACCGTGATCTCGTCTTCTCTATCCTTTCTACATGTCGTATTTATTTTCAGACTATGTTAGTCATTTCTTTTGATTGTATTAAGTATTAGCAGCTCATGACTGTGTGACACTAGATCCAGGATTTGTAGGATTTGGTCTTTTGAATTTCATAAACTGGTTTTCCCAAAAATATTGGATTTATTATTATTATTGATTTCAGAATTTATTAAAAAAGGGAATTTTATGGGAAATTATATTTAGTTAGATAAAATGGGTGGCTTGCCTGGTTCCACGACAGGCGCCATCACGACTCCGGAAATAGGTCGTGACAAGTTGGTATCAGAGCGCTAGGTTAAATAGGTCTCACCAGTCATGAGCCGGTTTAGTAGAGTCTTGCGGATCGGTACGGAGACGTCTGTACTTATCTTCGAGAGGCTACAGAACCTTTAGGAAAAATCTCACATTCTTTGAATTCTGTCGTGCGACTCTGTTGAACTCTGAAACTAAACTTCTGTTGTTTTCATTCTCTCACAGATGGTGAGGACTCGTTCTACTGATAGTGGTGACCAAATCCCAGCAGGGACAACCCGAGGTCGAGGCCATGGTCGCGGCTGTGGCAGAGGGAGGGGTGTAGCCCACACAGCAGTCGGAGCAGCACTTGTGGACCCTCCTATTACTCAGGAGCAGGTCCACGCAGCTGAGATTCTAGCGGGGCAGACTCAGGCACCAACAGTGCCCATTGTGATTCCGGGTCTTCAGGAGACCCTAACCCAGATTTTGACGGTGTGCACCAGCTTGGCACATGCCGTCTCTATGTCCACTACTGCTACTACTTCTCAGGCCGGGGGAGGCATCTAGACCCCAGCTACCTGGACACCTGAGCAGGTCACCCAGGGACTTCAGACACCTGGGGTAGCCCCAGTGCAGCAGATTGCTCTGGTACAGGATTATGTTGTCCCAGCTTTAGCTGATGATGAGCAGCGTAGCTTGGAGAAGTTTAGCAGGCTCCAGCCTCCGACTTTTAGGGGTACAGAGGGTGAGGATGCCCAGGCCTTCTTGGACAAGTGTTAGAGGATACTACGTACTGCAGGGATATTAGAGACCAGCGGGGTTCCATTCACTACATTCCAGTTTTCAGGAGCTGCACTTGCTTGGTAGGAGGCCTATGAAAGGCGTAGACCCGCTGATGCAGTGCCCCTTACATGGCACCAGTTCTCCATTCTCTTTCTGGAGAAATATATACCATAGTCTCGCAAAGAGGAGCTGCGCAGAGAGTTCGAGCAGTTACGTCAGGGAGACATGATCGTGACGCAGTATGAGATGAGGTTCTTTGAGTTAGCCCGTCATGCCATCTGGCTAGTTCCAACAGACGGGGACAGGATTCAGAGATTTGTTGATGGTCTTGCTTACCAGCTACGGGTTTTTCTGACCAGGGAGAGGATATCCGGTGCTTCTTTTAAGGAGGTAGTTGACATAGCCAGGGAGATTGAGTCAGTGCGCCGACAGGAGCGTGTGGAGAGAGAGGCCTCGAGGTTCTGGTAATTATAGTGGTGATCACTCAGGAGGTCAGTCTCGGCACAGTAGAGGCAGACCATTCAGGCCTTCTCCGCCAGCCCGTCCAGCTTACAGTGGTGCTTCATCAGGACACGGTCCCCGTAGCTCTCATCCGGACCGTTCCTCATTTAGTGAACTTCCAGCCTAGAGCTCATCGCGGCCACCATCCGTTCAGGGTTCCTCAGCACATGGTTCTTCTAGCAACTACCCTGGTCCTAGAGGTTCCCTTCAGTCCCCATCGCCAATTTCTGGTAGAGGTTGTTTTGAGTGTGGGGATTCGGGTCACATCAAGAGGTATTGTCCCCGCCTTTCTGGTAGTTCATTTCAGCACAGGAACCAGCCTCCAGCTTCAGCACCAATTTCTACACCACCCGCTCAGGCAGCCAGGGGTAGAGGTCAGTCAAGTAGAGGCCGCCCTAGAGGGGGAGGTCGGTCAGGTGGAGGGCAGGCCCGTTTCTATGCACTTCTGGGCAGACCAAATGCCATAGCTTCAGATGCAGTGATTACATGTATTATCTCAGTCTGTCACTCGGATGCTGCAGTATTATTTGATCCTGGTTCTATATATTCATATGTTTCTTCATACTTTGCACATTTCTTGGCTACACCCCGTGAGTCCTTGTTTTCAGCTGTTCATATGTCGACTCTGGTGAGGGATACTGTTGTGGTATACTAGGTGTACCGGTCTTGTATTATATCTATTAAGGGTCGGGAGACCCGGACAGATCTATTATTACTTAGCATGGTTGACTTCGATGTGATTTTAGGTATGGATTGGCTATCTCCATACCATGCGGTTCTCGACTGTCACGCCAAGACCGTGACCTTAGCGATGCCCGAATTGTCAAGGATTGAGTGGAGAGGTTCGGTGGAGTACGTGCCTAGCCGGGTGATTTCTTTTCTGAAGGATCATCGTATGATTGGGAAGGGGTGTGAGTCTTATCTGGCATTTGTGAGGGATGTTAGTAGTATGACTCCTTCCATTGATTCTATTCCCGTGGTCCGTGAGTTCCCGGACGTTTTCCCAGTAGACTTGCCAGGCATGCCACCTGACAGGGACATTGATTTTGGTATCGACTTATTGCCTGAGACCCATCCTATCTCTATTCCTCCTTACCGCATGGCCCTAGTAGAGTTGAAGGAATTGAAGGAACAACATCAGGAACTCTCTAGATAAAGGGTTCATTCGGCCTAGTGTGTCACCTTGGGGTGCACCGGTGTTGTTCGTAAAGAAGAAGGACGGATCCATGCGTATGTGCGTTGACTATAGGCAGCTGAACAAGGTTACAGTGAAGAACCGGTATCATCTACCTCACATTGATGACTTATTTGATCAGCTCCAGGGGGCTAAGGTGTTCTCCAAGATCGACTTAAGGTCTGGGTATCATCAGTTGAAGATTCGGGATTCTGACATTCTTAAGACTTCTTTCAGGACCAAATACGGTCATTATGAGTTTCTGGTTATGTCTTTTGGGCTGACCAATGCCCCAGCTGCGTTCATGCATTTGATGAACAACGTGTTTCAGCCTTACCTTGATTCATTCATTTTTGTGTTCATTGATGACATCCTGGTGTACTCTCGCAGCTAGGGGAGCACGCTCAACAGTTGAGGATTGTGTTGCAGAGATTGAGGGAGGAGAAGCTTTATGCAAAGTTCTCCAAATGTGAGTTTTGGCTTGGTTCGGTAGCTTTCTTGGGTCACATAGTGTTTAATGAGGGTATTCAGGTGGACTCGAAGAAGATAGAGGTGGTGCAGAGTTGGCCCAGACCGTCCTCAGCTATGGAGATTAGAAGTTTCTTGGGTTTGGCGGGTTACTATTGTCGCTTTGTGGAAGGATTTTCTTCTATTGCTTCACCTTTGACCAGATTGACCCAGAAGGGTGCTCCATTCAGATGGCCCGATGAGTGCGAGGAGAGCTTTCAGAAGCTCAAGTCAGCATTGACTACAGCTCCAGTATTAATACTGCATACAGGTTTGGGTTCTTACACAGTCTATTGTGATGCTTCTAGAGTTGGATTGGGAGGGGTTTTGATGCAGGACGGTAGGGTGATTGCATACGCGTCCACACAGTTAAAAGTGCACGAGAAGAATTATCCAGTGCACGATCTTGAGTTAGCTACCATTGTTCATGCCTTAAAGATTTGGCGGCATTACTTGTATGGGGTACAGTGTGAGATTTTCACTGATCATCGTAGCTTGCAATATCTGCTAAGGCAGAAGGACTTGAATTTGTGTCATAGGATATGGTTAGAGCTTCTTAAGGACTATGACTTAACTATTTTATATCACTCGGGGAAAGCCAATGTAGTGGCAGATGCCTTGAGTCGCAGAGCCGAGAGTTTCGAGAGCCTAGCTTACCTTTCAGTAGCAGAGCGATCGTTAGCACTTGATGTTTAGACCTTAGCAGGACAGTTGGTGAGATTGGATTTATCAGACCCTCCGCGGGTGGTAGCTAGCATGGCTTCCCGGTCTTCTTTATTTGATCAGATTAAGGCACGATAGTATTATGACCGCCAGTTGTTAGATCTTCAGGATAGAGTTCGTGGAGGTGATGCCTGGGATGTGACTATTGGTGATGACGGAGTTATGAGGATGTAGGGTTGTATTTGCGTGCCTAATGTGGATGGTATTCGAGAGTTAATATTAGCAGAGGCTCACAGTTCGCGGTATTCTATTCATCCGGGTGCCGCGAAGATGTTCCAGGATCTGAGGCAGCAGTATTGGTGGAGGCGAATGAAGAGAGACATTGTGGAGTACGTAGTACGGTGTCTCAACTGCCAGCAGGTCAAGTATGAGCACTAGAGACCAGGTGGATTACTTCAGAGGTTAGATATTCCGGAGTAGAAGTGGGAGCGGATCACCATGGATTTTGTAGTTGGGCTTCCACGAACTTCGAAGAGTTTTGATGCTATTTGGGTCATTGTGGATAGATTGACCAAGTCTGCGCACTTCATTCCTGTCAGCACTTTTTATACTTCAGAGCGGTTAGCTGGTATTTACATTAAGGAAATTGTCCGGTTGTATGGAGTTCTGCTTTCTATTATTTCTGACAAGGGTACTCAGTTCACATCTCAATTTTGGAGGGCCGTATAGAGAGGCATGGGTACTGAGGTAGAGTTGAGCACTGCATTTCATCCTCAGCCCGACGGGTAGTCGGAAAGGACTATTTAGATTCTGGAGGACATGTTACGGGCTTGTGTGATTGATTTTGGCGGTTCTTGGGATCAGTTTTTCCATTAGTGGAGTTTGCGTATAATAACAGCTACCANTTTTGTAGTTGGGCTTCCACGAACTTCGAAGAGTTTTGATGCTATTTGGGTCATTGTGGATAGATTGACCAAGTCTGCGCACTTCATTCCTGTCAGCACTTTTTATACTTCAGAGCGGTTAGCTGGTATTTACATTAAGGAGATTGTTTGATTGCATGGAGTTCCGGTTTCTATTATTTCTAACAGAGGTACTCAGTTCACATCTCAATTTTGGAAGGCCGTACAGAGAGGTATGGGTACTGAGGTAGAGTTGAGCACCGCATTTCATCCTCAGACTGATGGGCAGTCGGAAAGGACTATTCAGATTTTGGAGGACATGTTACGGGCTTGTGTAATTGATTTTGGTGGTTCATGGGATCAGTTCCTGCCACTAGTGGAGTTTGCATATAACAAGAGCTATCAGTCCAGTATTCAGATATCCCCGTATGAGTCTTTATATGGTAGGAGGTGTAGATCTCTGGTTGGTTGGTTCGAGCCTGGTGAGGCTAAGTTATTGGGCACAAATTTGATTCAGGATGCGTTGGAGAAGGTGAAGTTGATTCAGGAGCGACTTCGCACGACGCAGTCTAGACAGAAGAGTTATGCGGACCAGAAGGTTCGGGATGTGTCTTTTATGGAAGGGGATAAGGTATTGCTGAAAGTATCACCCATGAAGGGTGTTATGAGGTTCGGAAAGAGAGGAAAGCTATGTCCGCGGTTTATTGGTCCTTTCGAGGTGCTTCAGAAGGTTGGAGAGGTGGCTTATAGACTTGCCTTGCCTCCCAGTCTATCGAGTGTTCATCCGGTATTTCATGTGTCGATGCTCAGAAAATATATTGGTGACCCGTCTCATGTGTTAGACTTCAGCACATTTCAGCTCGAGGATGATATGTCTTATGAGGTAGAGCTGTGGCTATTTTGGCTAGCGAGGTCAGAAAGTTGAGGTCAAAGGATATAGCTTTAGTGAAGGTGCAGTGGAGAGGTCAGCCAGTGGAGGAGGCTAATTGGGAGACCGAGCGGGAGATGCAGAGCAAATATTCGCACTTGTTTGAGACTCCAGGTATGTTTCTAGACCCGTTCGAGGATGAACGATTGTTTAAGAAGGGGAGAATGTAATGACCCAGTCTGTCGTTACATAAAACCTGCATTATAATCGCTATTATTGACTTGTCATAGGTTGGTTATTCTATTATCGATGTGTTAGAGTCGATAGGCCTGAAATCGGAATGGTTAAATGAGAATTCAGTAACTTAGTCTTTAAAAGATAGCCTTATAATGGGAAAGGTCAACTGAGAGTTGACTTATTGGGAAATGAATTCGGAATGCGGATTTTATGTCTCGGATAGCTTGTTTAGGTGATTTGGGACTTAGGAGTGTGTTCGGAATATTTTTGTGATGTCCAGTGTAGAATTAGGCTTGAATTGGCAAAAGTTAGTTTTTGGCGATTTTCGGTCGGCAGTGGAAAATAGGCTATCAGGGTAAGAATGGAAATCCGACAGTTGGAACAGGTTTGTAATTTCATTTTGGATATGTCTGCAAAATTTCAAGTTAATCGGAGTTGTTTTGGGTAGTTTCAGCATCGTTGGAGGATTTTAGAAATTTGAAAGTTCTTAAGCTTGAATCCAATGTAAATTTAGTGTTTTGATGTTAGTTTTGGTGTTTTGAGAGTGCAACTAAATTTGAATGATGTTATGGGATATGTTGGTAACTTTGGTTGGGGTCCCGAGGGGCTCGGGATTGATTTTGGTTGGTTAACGGGCATTTTTGGACTTAGATAAATTGCTGGTTTTCTGCTTTTTGTGCAGCAGGTTTTCCTTCACTGCAATCGCGTAGGGAGAGTCGCGATCGCGTAGTTCAAATTGTGAGGGGCCGAATTTCACTCTTTGCGATTGCATAGGTGTGTTCGCGATCGCATAGGTGGAGCAGGTTGAACGCGTGGGGCGTGTTGCGATCGCATAGGGATAAGGCAGGCGCGTGGGGGCGAGGTCGATTGGTCTTCGCGATCGCATGAGGGGAGCTGCGATCGCGTGGGGTTGAAGAGTGGTGCTCCGCGATCGCGACAGGGAGTCCGCGATCGCAGTGAAGAAATCACTGGGCATATTTAAATAAACCATTCCGCGAGTTAAACCTTATTTTACACCATTGTTGTACGGAAAAGAGCTTTGGGGACGAATTTTGAAGAGGGGAATCCTTGTTCTTCATAGAGGTAAGCGTTTTGATTATTAAAACTCGATCATGGATGATTATAGAACATAAAACCAGTGTAAATTCATGGAAAATTAGTACAAAAATTGGATTTTTGGGCTTGAGATTTTGAGACTTTTAAGGGTCTATTTGAGGGGTCAAACGAACTCCGATTTTGGCGTTCTTTATATGTACGGACTCCGGAGATGATGAAGAATAGTATCGTATAAAAATTTCTGAATTTTGGGGCGTGGGACCGGGGGTCGGGTTTGAACAATTTCGGGATTTTTGAGTATTTTTGATACATTTAGATTGGGATTAGTTCCTTAGAATATTATAATAATATACATCTGTTTATTGGTATATTTGGAGCACTCGAAGGCCGAATTTAGAGGCAAGGGCACTGCGGAGTAGTGTATTAGCCAGTTTTGAGGTAAGTAACGCTTCCAAACTTGTAACTGAGGGTTCGAATCCCCAAACTATTTGATATTTGCTGTTAATAAAGGTGACGCACTTGCCAAGTGACGGGCATGCGGGCGTTTACCGAATATTTTTAGCCTGGATCATTCCATGGCACCGTCTACTGGTTATCCTCAAATTGATATTGTACTGTGAAGGTGGTAATTACCTTGAACGAAATAGAAATCATGCTAAGTATAAATGTTAAGGCTTCACGCCGATGTGTTTAGACCAGAATGGTCGATTATTGATGTCTCTATTTGTGATTATTGCTTTCATGTACTCAGTCCTGTTATAGTATATGTTTTATGCCTCAGTCTCGTAAGTTGCTAGTTTATTCTATATTATCATTGGTTTGGGCCGAATTGCATATGTTAGAGGATTGTAAGTGAGACTGGAAGGTACTGACTGAGTGAGGCTTGCAGCCTGGTTTTGAGACAGTTATGAGGTCGGACCGCACACCGCAGTGATCCTAAAATCATGCATTCGTTGGCTTGATATAGCGCTTGGACTGAAAGGAGCCCCTCCGGAGTCTATACACCCCAAGTGAGCGCACAGATATTGAGGGATGGATTTCCCTAGGCATGGATTTGTCCGAGTATTCTATTCCGGAGATGGATTTCTCCGTGGTTATCATGTTCCGGAGATGGATTTCTCCGTGGGGGCTGGATTGACCTTTTTCCTCAGTACTTGGTGATTGTGTCACTTAAGTTTATGTAATATCCGGGATGGACTTCCCTGGACCTGAAGGCTGTATTCTAGTACTTAGTGGACCACCTTATGAGAGCTTGATTAAGGAGTACACATCATTCATGGTTCTATATGCATTCATCCTAGTATGCAGAGTTACAGACATATCTCGATACATCGTGTTTATTTCCTTATATATTATTGTCATGTCCAATTTATATACTATTGTTGAATTATCGGAGGTCTAGTCCGTCACTACCTCTCAGCCCGTAGTTTGGTTTCGTAACTACTGAGTTGGTGTACTCACGTTACCCCTTGCACCTTGTGTGCAGGTACAGGTAAATCAGAATTTAGCTCGGGTCAGGGAGCACATCAGTTTCATCAGAGTTGATGAGGTAGCAGCTGGCGACCATGATCTCGTCTTCTCTTTCCTTTCTACCTGTCGTATTTATTTTCAGACTATGTTAGTCATTTCTTTTGATTGTATTAAGTATTAGCAGCTCATGACTGTGTGACACTTGATCCGGGATTTGTAGGATTTAGTCTTTTGAATTTCATAAACTGATTTTCCCAAAAATATTGGATTTGATATTATTATTATTATTATTATTATTATTATTATTATTATTATTATTATTATTGATTTCAGAATTATTATTATTATTATTATTATTATTATTATTATTATTATTATTATTATTATTATTATTATTATTATTATTATTATTATTATTATTATTATTATTATTATTATTATTATTATTATTATTATTATTATTATTATTATTATTATTATTATTATTATTATTATTATTATTATTATTATTATTATTATTATTATTATTATTATTATTATTATTATTATTATTATTATTATTATTATTATTATTATTATTATTATTATTATTATTATTATTATTATTATTATTATTATTATTATTATTATTATTATTATTATTATTATTATTATTATTATTATTATTATTATTATTATTATTATTATTATTATTATTATTATTATTATTATTATTATTATTATTATTATTATTATTATTATTATTATTATTATTATTATTATTATTATTATTATTATTATTATTATTATTATTATTATTATTATTATTATTATTATTATTATTATTATTATTATTATTATTATTATTATTATTATTATTATTATTATTATTATTATTATTATTATTATTATTATTATTATTATTATTATTATTATTATTATTATTATTATTATTATTATTATTATTATTATTATTATTATTATTATTATTATTATTATTATTATTATTATTATTATTATTATTATTATTATTATTATTATTATTATTATTATTATTATTATTATTATTATTATTATTATTATTATTATTATTATTATTATTATTATTATTATTATTATTATTATTATTATTATTATTATTATTATTATTATTATTATTATTATTATTATTATTATTATTATTATTATTATTATTATTATTATTATTATTATTATTATTATTATTATTATTATTATTATTATTATTATTATTATTATTATTATTATTATTATTATTATTATTATTATTATTATTATTATTATTATTATTATTATTATTATTATTATTATTATTATTATTATTATTATTATTATTATTATTATTATTATTATTATTATTATTATTATTATTATTATTATTATTATTATTATTATTATTATTATTATTATTATTATTATTATTATTATTATTATTATTATTATTATTATTATTATTATTATTATTATTATTATTATTATTATTATTATTATTATTATTATTATTATTATTATTATTATTATTATTATTATTATTATTATTATTATTATTATTATTATTATTATTATTATTATTATTATTATTATTATTATTATTATTATTATTATTATTATTATTATTATTATTATTATTATTATTATTATTATTATTATTATTATTATTGATTTCAGAATTTGTTAAAAAAGGCATTTTATGGGAAATTGTATTTAGTTAGATAAAATGGGTGGCTTGTCTGGTTCCACGACAGGCGCCATCACGACTCCGGAAATGGGTCGTGACAGGGTTGCTCTGAGCAACTATTGTGATTAGGAGTTATCGCTATGGGTGTTTGAGTCACGCGGTGTATTATGTGATTTCATTTGGGGTGCGTATGTGGCTTGTTACAGTATGCCTAGACTTATTCTGTTTATAGTTGTGGGATTTTGATCTTGTAAATTGATTCAGAAGTGAAAATGTAGTTCTAAGGTTTATGGGTCAAGATTAGATTTAGAAATTTCAAATGTGTTGTGCTATTAGACCTATATAGGGTAGAGTGATGTGGAATCACCCCTAGTATGTGCACGGTATGCGACACGGCATTTTGGTGGTGTTTGGAACAACTCTAGGCACGTTCGAGGACGAACGTATGTTTAAGTGAGGGAGAATGTAACGACCCGGTCGGTCGTCCCGTAGTATTTGCATTATTATTGTTGTTATTGCCTTGTCATAGGTTGGTTATACTATTATTGATGTGTTAGAATTGGTAGGCTTGAAATCGAAATGGTTGTAGTGAGAGTTTAGCCACTTAGTCCTTAAAAAAATAGCCTTAGAGTTGAAAAAGTCAACTGAGAGTCGACTTATTGGTAAAAGACCTCGGAATGCGGATTTTATGGCTCGGATAGCTTTGTTAGGTGATTTGGGACTTAGGAGTGTGTTCGAAATATTTTTGTGATGTCCGGTGTAGAATTAGGCTTGAATTGACGAAAGTTAGTTTTTGGCGATTTTCGGTCGGCAGTGGAAAATAAGCTATCAGGGTCGGAATGGAATTCCGGAAGTTGGAACAGGTTCGTAATGTCATTTTGGATATGTGTGCAAAATTTCAGGTCAATCGGGTGCGTTTTGGATAGTTTCGGCATTGTTGGTGGAATTTAGAAATTTCAAAGTTCATAGGCTTGAATTCGATGTGATTTAGTGATTTTGCGTTGTTTTTGGTGATTCGAAGGCTCGACTAAGTTTGAATGATCATATATGATATGTTGGTATCTTTGGTTGGGGTCCCGAGGGGCTCGGGATTTATTTCGGGTGATTAACAGAAGTTTTAAAGTTGGTAAAATGTAGCTTTAGCTGCAAGTGCTGGTGTAACCGCACCTGCGAAAGTGTGACCACAGGTGCGGGCCCGCAGGAGCAATGAAATCTCTGTAGATGCGGATTAAGGGAGGCTCAATAGAGGATCGCAGGTGCGGAGAAGAAGTCGCAGGTGCGGGTCCGCAGGTGCGCTTAAGTGGCCGTAGGTGCGGAACCACTGTTCAGAAAATATAAAAACCTGCCTTCGCGATTTTTAACCCTCTTTTCACCATTGTTGTACGGGTTCCGAGGTTTTTGAGGGATTTTGAAGAGGGAAGCGCTAGTTCATCATTGAGGTAAGGTTTTTGGACTTAATAACTCAATTATATGTGATTGGAGACCTTATATCAGTGTTTAATTATGAAAACCAGTAGGAAAAAGGTGGGTTAGGGGCTTGAGATTTTGAAACCTTTAGGGGTCGATTTGAGGGGTCAAACGAACTCCGATTTTAGTGTTCTTAATATGTACGGACTCGTGAGATGATGAAGAACATTTTGATATAAAATTTATCGGGTTCTGAGATGCGGACCCAGGGGTCGGGTTTTGAGCTAAATTTGGTACTTTTTAATTAGAATTCATTCCTTAAGCATAATTTGATGATTAAAATCTGAACTTGCTAGATTTGGAGCACTCAGAGGCTGGATTTAGAGGCAAAGGCACTGCAGAATAGTATTTTAGCCAGTTTTGAGGTAAGTAACGTTTCTGACTTGGTTATGAGGGTTCGAAACCCCGAGCTAAATGATTTATGACTATTGTTGAGGTGACGCACTTGCCAAGTGACGGGCGTGCACCAAGTATTTGCGGCCTGGATTATCCCATGGCACCGCTTAGTGATTATTCCCTGATGTTATCTGTGCTTCTGTTAATGTGGTAATTGTGAACCTGTTAAAAATCATGTTAAGTATAAATGCTAACCTTCACGCCGAAAATGTTGAGACCCGAGTGGTCGTATATTACTATCTCATTTTGTGATTATTTGATGTCATATACTCAGTCATGTTATAACATATCACTTAATATCTCAGTGTCAGTATTGTTAATTATATGTATGCTTATCATTGTTTCGGGCTGATGAAGGCATCTGTGATCCATGTGAGTGAGACTGAAGAGTAATGACTGAGTGAGGCCGAGAGCCTATTATTGAGACAGTTATGAGAATGGATTGCACACCGCAACGATATTTAAACCATGCCTTCGTTGGTTTGATATGGCGCTTGGGCCACTAGGGCCCCTCCGGAGTCTTTACACCCCCAATGAGCACATTGATGATGAGGGATGGATCTTCCCTAGGCATGGATCTTATTCAAAGCTGATGTTATGTGAGGGGTGGATCTTCCCTGGGCATGGAACTTGTCCGAAGCTGATGTTATGAGAGGGATGGATCTTCCCTGGATATGAAAATTGTCCGACTGATGTATTCCGGAGATGGGTCTTCTCCGTGGGGGATGGACTGGCCTTTTTCCTCAGTATGGAGTGACTACGGTCACCGGTGTTTATGCATATTCCGGGATGGAACTTCTCTGGGCCTGAGAGCCATATATAGTACTGAGTGGACTTATGTGGGAGAGCTGTGAGCATTATGTGCATATCCATACTGGTTTTATACATATATTTTATGATGGAATGTAGAGTATACTGGCATACTTGGCATATATTCTCATCCTGATAAACAGTTAGCATGTCTAAATTCTGTATATTATTTATTGTAAAATTTGAGGTTTTGTCCGTCACTACTTCTCAGCCTATAGTTTGGGTTCGTTACTTCTGAGTTGGTATACTCACGTTACCCCCTGCACCTTGTGTGCAAATCCAGGTACACCGGGACCAGGTAGTGGATATTGAGCAGCGGTCAACGTTTTCATTGGAGTTGTCGAGGTAGCAGCTGGCGATCGCGACCTCGTCTTCTCTTTCTTATTCTTCCTGTTGTTCTGTATTTTGAAATAATGTTGTCCATTTCTCCTTTTCTTTGCTTTATGTTATAGTAGCTCATGACTGAGTGACACCGGATCCGGGGTTGGAGGTTTAAATTTAGTTTTTCAAATATTGTTTTTAAATTTCAGATTCTTATTATTATGAATAAATTCGTATTGCATTGTTACTGGAAATTGAATTTAGCTTAGTTTAAAAGGGAGGCTTTCCTGGTTCCACGACAGGCGCCATCACGACTCCAAAATTGGGTCGTGACACTATCAAATAAGAACACAACACATGAGTATGCGCAACACTAAGTTAATCTATACCAGGTAAGTTTAGGTACATATTTACCTGTGCGCCCTCCAGCAGATCTAACACATCCTTGCAGAGGGGGAGATTATGATGAGCATCATACTCTCGTACAAGCCTATGACGGAGAACCCACCTCTTGGATAGAGGGAGAAATGGAGGTGGTACATTAGGAGACAACTGTGGTAGAGGTGGATGAAACTGCAGAAACCGCTCCATGCCCAAACTTAACATACAAAGTTGACATAAGGTATAAGATTAATTCTAACTAGGTAGAATTGGAACTAATGAACATATTATTGGAATATGTTGTCAAACCTGTAGAAGCGGCAGAAAGCCACAAACGTCTCTCTGTGTGCCCATGCAAGTCCGGCACATCTGCATGTATAAGCAAGCCAGAACAACACCACCCCAGCTGTATAGGGGTAAGTCATCTAGCGCGGCAATATGATAAAGAAACCGCAGGCTGACTAGGTTCCCCGAAGTGTTCGGGAACAAGACCCCCCCAAATAGAAGAAGCAACAGCAACCTCGTATATCGGGTAATATCTACCTAATCTGTCTCATCGGTGATAGTGAGGTGGATTACCTCGAGGTACTGTCTAATCGGGGTCAAACTCATTTGACTGGCCCCTGACAATGCAGTATCGTTATGTGGCCTGAAACCCGTGAGCCTCTGCAGCATATCCAAATAATTCGCCAGCGACATAGATCTCATAAGGATAGGCAGTGAAACGGGAAAGCCATCAACGGGCAGGCCATATGAAACCTCCGCATCTTGCAGCGTGATGGTGGCCTCGCCAATGGGCAGGTGGAAAGTGTGCGTCTCCAGTCGCCACCGCTCAATCAACGCCATGATCAAAGCCCAGTTGAGCTGCATACGGCCGATCTGAATAATCCTGTAAAATCCCGTGTCCTCCAGACACTGGACAACACGGGGATGGAGATCGCTATCCCTCAAAAAATCCCACATGTCGTCCACTCTCCTGGCGCAGAGAGTCTGGGTCAGTACCTGTCCGTCCCATATATTGGAGGATCTATGATCACCCTGTAGGACTAATAACTATGGAGAGTAAGGGCCGGGATGTATAGGCGGCACATCCATGTCGTCAACTGTAAATCAAAACAACATTAATTGTATGTTTAATCTGTAAATTAAATAATAATTTTTTGAGTTACACAATTTTTAGAGTTATACAATATATATATCTATGGGTTCCTGGCTTGATATTTGATACCCAGTAGCACCAAACTATCATTAATAATTATGTGTGTCAAATTCAATATTTTTATAATTTTGTGTTTTTGTTTTATAATTTAAATTCATAATTTTTAATAACTTAATTGTACAGAGTATATATATA
>ML381972.1:0-22273 GCA_005239525.1 Nicotiana knightiana
CAAGTATAGAAGTCTTGGATTCTTTGAGGCCATTTTGAAACTTTGACGTCGTCTAAGGTGAAACGGAGTTTATTTGACGTGATTCAGACCTCCGGTTGAGAAATAGTGAACTTTAAGTGTTCTTGAGAAAAATGATGAGTTTTGAGGTTAAATTCATGGTTTCAAACACTATTTTCATGATTTGATCGCACGAGCAAGTCGGTATGATATGTTTAGACTTGCGTGCATGTTTGGTTTAGAGCCCCGAGGGATCGGGTGAGTTTCAGATAGGCTATAGAGCGTTTGGACTTAGGAAAACTCAGTTGGTGCACCTGTTCTGGTGCGCCCGCACCTGCGAGCCTTTGGCCGCAGGTGCGAGCTCGCAGATGCAAGCGGGAGCCCGTAGGTGCGACCTAAGCCCAGATCCCCTTCTTCCGCAGATGCGGGGTTTCCTATGCAGAAGCGGAGAACCTTCCACAGGTGCGGCCCCCAAGGCCCAGTCCATTTCCGCAGAAGCGGAAGCCTTCCACACGTACGATTATCGCAGGTGCGACCCAAGCACCACAGGTGCGAGGGTGGGGCAGTGGGTTCACTTAATTAGAACCCCAACCCTATTTCCTCCATATTTTCGAACTAAGAAGACCTAAAGACGATTTTCTTCATCAAAGTTCATCTCAAAAGTGTTGGTAATCAATTCTAAACTTATCTATTTCAATTACCCAATGATTTTCATCACTTTTCAATCCAAAATCAAGAATTTTCATGGTAAAAATTGAGGCTTTGGGTAGAATTAGGCAATTTTGTAAAAATTGAATTTTGACCTCGAATTGGGGTCGGATTTCGAAACTAATTGCATATTCGGGCTCGGGGGTGAATGGGTAAACATAATCTGGTCCGAACCCCGAGTTTGGACCAAGCGGGCCCGGGGTCGGGTTTTAACTTTTTTTTGAGAAAACTTAGGAAAATCATAATTTTTCAGTAAAGTTGGTTCCTTTAATATTAATTAATGATATTAAACTGATTATGATTAGATTCGAGTGTGTTGGCGGTGAATTCGAAAGGAAAAGCGGTAATTGAGCAGTGAATGGCCTACGGAATTGAGGTAAGTGTTGTGTCTAACCTTAGCTTGAGGGAATAGGTATTGTATGACTACTTGTTACCTGTTTGTTTGTTAAATAAATGTATAGGTGAGGTGACTAGTACCTATACATTGTCGTCAGGTCATACCATGCGAGTAAATGCTATTTCTTGTTATTCTGGTTGTCTTAAAGCCCATCATCTGTGATTATTATTGTTAGTGAAATATTGAGAACATTGAGTTGAGATTGAAATGATAAATGATGATAGTAACCATGATAAAATATTGATTTCTTGAGAAATTCCTTTGAGAACATTAAGTTGAGATTGAAATATTAAATGGTGATAGAAATTATGATGAAATACTGTTTCTCGTGAAATCCCCTTTTATGTTATTGATGATTTGATAAGATTGTGAGGAAGAGTGTAAAGCACGAAGGGTGATGCCGTGCATGACTTAATTATATTATGAGGAAGAGAGAAAATCATGAAGGGTGATGCCGTGCATGATTTATTTATAAGGTGAGGAAGAGAGAAAAGCACGAAGGGTGATGCCGTGCAATTCTTAATTATAATCTAGTGAGGATGAGAGTAAAAGCACGAAGGGTGATGCCGTGTATTCTATTTATTATTTGGTGAGGCTGAGAGTAAAAGCATGAAGGGTGATGTCGTGCAAGTTTACTTTCTATCTTTAATTGCTAAAATTATTGTTGATCACTATCTGTGTTTGCCTTATTATTTTCCTCATTACTTATGTTGAAAGTTCCCTATCGCATTCTCCCTTCCCATTAATTGTTGTTTAAATTCATTAATTGCTATTATTTCCTGTTAGCATGATTTCGATGTCCAAAATTTTATGTGGTGTCTTGTCCTAGCCTCGTCACCACTTCGCCGAGGTTAGGCTCGGCACTTACTCAGTACATGCATTTGGTTGTACTGATACTACACTCTGCACTCTTTTGTGCAGATCCAGGTACCGACCAGCGATGGAGATTTTAGTAGCGGTCATTCATCATTCGGAGACACGAGGTAAATCTGCTGGCGTTCGCAGATTTCTGGAGTCTTCTCTTAGTTTATAGAGATTGTTTTATTCTACTCAAAACAGATACATTATTTCTTTCAGCCCATTATTTGTAGTATCCTTAGAAGTTCGTGAATTGTGACACCAGACCCTGGGGATAGTCTTAGAGTTATATTTATTTAGTTCGTGGCTCAGTTTATTTATTTATTTATCATTTTATTTTTGGAATTTTATTCGACGTAAATCATTAGATTTAATTTACTCTAAATTTGTTTTACTGGGTGGAAGAAAATAATCAAAGGAAATAGCTAATCAAATTCTAACATTGGCTTGCCTAGCAAGTGTGGTGTTGGGCGCCCTCATGATCCCTAAGGTTGGGAACTCGGGTCGTGACAAGTTGGTATCAGAGCACTAGGTTGTATAGGTCTCACAATTCACGAACAAGCTTGATAGAGTCTGAGGGGTCAGTACGGAGACGTCTGTACTCATCTCTCAGAGGCTATGAAGTTAGGAACAAACTCATTTTTATTTCTACTCTGCCGTGCGATTCTTGGTATCTCAAATACTAATTGAACTCTTCTACTCTCTCGCAGATGGCGAGAACACGTGCTTCCTCTTCCGCTGGCCAACACTCTGATCCTCCAGCAACAACAGGTCTTACTAGGGGCAGAGGCTGAGGCCACGCCAGGGGCCGAGGTACGGGCGGGACTCAACCCGTTGCTCAGATAGCAGCCCCAGCTGTGGAACCCCAGATTGAGATTAATAAGGGAGTTCCAGCTCAGACCGTTCCACCGGGGCCAGCTTAAGTCCTAGAGGGGTTTATTGCCACACCGGTACTTCAAGATGCTTTGGTCAGTTTAGTGGGAATTATGGAGAGTGTAGCCTAAACTGGCACATTCCCTGCTACAGCAGCCGCATCTCAGGCTGGAGGAGGGGTCCATGCTCCTGTTCATACTACTCCTCAGATTCAGACCCCAACAGCCAATCCAGTTGGGGTAATTCAACCAGTTGCTCCAGCGCCACCCGTTGATGGGACAACTATGTCCACCGATGCTTTGTGGAGGTTGGACAAGTTCATTAAGTTATTCACTGTTCATTTCAGTGGTGAGACTTCAGAGGATCCTCAGGAATATCTTGATAGCTATCATAAGGTACTTCAGAATATGGGTATTTTGGAGACCAATGGGGTCGATTTTGCTGCCTTTCAGATGACCGGTTCTGCCAAGAAATTGTGGAGGGATTATTTGCTGACTAGACCAGTTGGGTCACCTGCTTTGACTTGGGATCAGTTTTGTCATCTCTTTTTGGAGAAGTTTTTGCCTATTACTACTCGAGAGCAGAATCGTCGTCAGTTTGAGTGACTTCAGCAGGGCAGCATGACTGTGACCCGGTATGAGAATCGTTTTGTGGATTTGGATAGACATGATATTTTTTTGTTGCCTACAGAGAGAGAGAGAGTCAGACGGTTTATTAAGGTCCTTGCTCAGCCTATCAGGTTGCAGATGGCTAAGGAGATAGGGACCGAAATTTCTTTTCAAAAATATGGCTAATGTGGCCAGGGGGTTGAGTCGGTTCTTGGGATGGGAGGTCAGGGATCAGACAAGAGGCCTCGCCATTCCGGTGGTTTCAGTGGTGCCTCATCTGGAGGCGGGGTTAGTTTCAGGAGAGGCCATTTTTCCAGGCCATTCCATTATGCGCTTTAGGCTTCACATGGTACCTTAGGTGGTCGCGATTCTTATATGCCTCCTTCTACTCAGCCAGTCTACAGTGCACCATCAGCTTCTATCGGTGCACCCCCTCTCCAGAGTGTTCAGGGTGGTCATACTGGTCGACAGGGTCAGTTGGCCGGCCAGTAGTCTCAGCAGCCGAGGTCTTGTTACACTTGTGGTGACGCGAGGCATATTGCCAGATATTGTCCTCGTGCGTCGGATAATTCTCAGTATCAGAATTCCCGTGCTATAGTTCCAACACTGCCTGCCCAGCCAGCCAAGGGTAGGGGTCAGGTGGTTAGAGATAGATGACAGATTGTTAGAGGTGGAGGTCAAGCCGCTAGGGGTGGAGGCCAACCCGCTAGAGGTGGAGGTCCACTCATTAGAGGTCCTCCCAGAGACATGGTTCAGGGTGGTGGAGCCCAGCCCCGATTATATGCATTTCCAGCTAGACCCGAAGCAGAGTCCTCTGATGCTATCATTACAGGTATCATTTTAGTTGTGCCCCGCGATTCTTTGAGTGTCCTTGTTTATGTGTCTACGCTGGTGGGGGAGGCTATTATTGTAGATCGTGTATATCGTTCGTGCGTAGTCCTTATTGAGGATCTTGAAACTAGTGTAGACCTGTTGCTTCTTGACATGGTCAATTTTGATATCATATTGGGCATGGATTGGTTTTCACCTTATTATGCCATCTTGTATTGTCACACCAAGACAGTTACTTTAGCATTGCCGAGATTGCCTCGGTTAGAATGGAAATGGACTCCTGGTCATTCTCCCAGCAGAGTGATTTCTTATGCCAAGGCTCGTCGCATGGTTGAGAAAGGATGTTTGGCTTATTTGGCTCATATTCTTGATTCTGATGCCAATATTTCTTCAATAGAGTCAGTGCCCATTGTTCAGGAATTTCCCAAAGTGTTTCCTGCAGACATGCCAGGAATGCCACCTGACAGGGATATCTATTTTTGTATTGATGTTGCTCCGGGCACTCAGCCCATTTCCATTCCTCCATATCGGATGGCCCCACCAGAATTGAAAGAATTGAAATAACAGTTGCAAGACCTACTTGATAAAGGTTTCGTCAGGCCTAGTGTCTCGCCCTAGGGTGCACCGGTTTTGTTTGTAAAGAAGAAGGATGGATCAAGGAGAATGTGTATAGATTACCGACAGTTGAATAAAGTTACTATCAAAAATAAGTATCCATTACCGAGAATTGATGATTTATTTGATCAGTTTCAGGGTGCCAGTGTGTTTTCGAAAATTGATATGAGATCGGGCTACCATTAGTTGTAAATTAGGGCGTCCGATATTCCCAAAACAGCCTTTCGGATAAGGTATGAGCACTGTGAATTTTTGGTGATGTCGTTTGGCTTGACTAATGCCCCAGCAGCCTTTATGGATATGATGAATCGAGTTTTTAAGCCCTATCTATATTCCTTCGTAATCGTGTTCATTGATGATATTCTTATATACTCCCGCAGTCGGGAAGAGCATGAACAATACCTCCGTATAGCACTCCAACTTTGAGGGATAATCAGTTATATGCAAAATTTTCAAAGTGTGAGTTGTGGTTAGACTCGGTATCTTTCTTGGGTCACGTCGTATCAGCAGAGGGTATTCAGGTAGGATCTAAGAAGATAGAGGCAGTCAAAAACTATCCTAGACCCACTTCAGCCACAAAAATCAGGAGCTTCTTGGGTTTGGCGGGATACTATCGTCATTTTGTGGAGGGGTTCTCATCTATAGCAGCCCCGATGACGAGATTGACTCAGAAGGGTGCCCCATTTAAATGGTCGAATGAGTGTGAGGCGAGCTTTCAGAAGCTCAAGACAACCTTGACTTCAGCACCGGTATTGGTGTTACCGTCAGGTTCAGGACCTTTCATGGTATATTGTGATGCTTCCCGTGTTGGGCTTGGATCAGTGTTGATGCAGGATGGCAAGGTGATAGCATATGCATCACGGTAGTTAAAGATTCATGAGAATAATTATCCGGTCCATGACTTAGAGTTGGAACCATTGTTCACGCGTTGAATATTTGGAGGCACTATCTTTATGGCATGCCGTGTGAGGTTTATACGGATCATCGTAGCCTCCAGTACTTGTTCAAGCAAAAGGATCTTAATTTGAGACAGCGGAGATGGTTAGATTTATTGAAATATTATGACATCACTATATTGTATCATCCGGGAAAGGCCAATGTGGTGGCCGATGCATTGAGTAGAAAAGCAGTAAGTATGGGCAGCCTTGCATGTATTCCAATTAGTGAGAGACCGATGGCTTCATACATTCAAACGTTGGCTAATCAGTTCATGAGGTTGGATATTTTGCCCAGCCATGTTCTAGCTTGTACAGTTGCTCGGTCTTCCTTATTCGAGCGTATCAAAAATTGGCAGGATGATGACCCGTACTTGATGGTCCTTAGGGACACAGTTCGGCACGGTTGTGCCAAAAAAGTTACAGTTGGAGATGAGGATGCTCGTGAGTTGATCCTTGAGGAGGCTCACAGTTCTAAGTATTCTATTCACCCAGGTGTTTCCAAGATGTACCAGGACATGCGACAGAACTATTGGTGGAGAAGGATGAAAAAGGATATTATTGCTTATGTGGCTCGTTGTTTGAATTTCCAATAGGTGAAATATGAGCATCAGAGACCCGGTGGTTTACTTCAGCAGATAGAGATTCCTGAGTGGAAGTGAGAGCGTATCACTATGAACTTTGTTGTTGGACTCCCACAGACTTAGAGGAAGTTTGAAGCCGTTTGGGTTATTGTGGATAGACTGACTAAATCAGCACATTTCATTCCAGTGACAAGTACTTACACTTTAGAGCGGTTGGTAGAGATATATATTCGAGAGATTGTTTGCCTTCACGGTGTGCCCGTGTCTATCATTTCTGATCGAGGTACGCAGTTTACCTCGCACTTTTGGAGGGCAGTTCATCAAGAGTTGGGTACCCGAGTTGAGCTGAGCACAACATTTCATCCTCAGACGAACGGGCAGTCCGAGCATACTATTCAGATTTTAGAGGATATGTTCCGCGCTTGTGTTATCGACTTTGGAGGTTCTTGGGTTCAGTTCTTTCCGTTAGCCGAATTTGCCTACAATAGTAGTTATCAGTCGAGCATTCAGATGGCTCCCTATGAGGCATTATATGATAGGCGGTGTAGATCGCCATTTGTTTGGTTTGAGCCGGGAGAGGCTCAGTTATTGGGTACAGTCTTAGTTCAAGAGGCCTTAGATAAGGTCAATATTATACAGGATCGACTTCATGAAGCTCAATCCAGGAAAAAGAGTTGCGCCGATCGTAAGGTACGGGATGTGGAATTCATGGTTGGAGAGAGTATTGCTTCGTGTATCACCCATGAAAGGTGTCATAAGATTTGGTAAGAAGGTCAAGTTGAGCCCTAGGTATATCGGGCCATTTGAGATTCTTGATAGAGTGGGGGAGGTAGCTTATAGACTTGCGTTGCCTCCAGGGTTATCCTCCGTTCAACCGGTATTTCATGTATCTATGCTCCGGAAATATCATGGTGACCCGTCCCACGTGTTAGATTTCAACTCTGTCCAATTGGACAAAGATTTGACTTATAAGGAGGAGCCGGTAGTCATTATAGACCGACAAGTTTGTCAGTTGAGATCAAAGAGTTACCCTTCAGTTCGAGTGCAGTCGAAAGGTCAGCCCGTTGAGGCAGCTACTTGGGAGTCCGAGTCGGACATGCAGAGTAAATATCCACACTTGTTTGCCAATTCAGGTAATCTTCTATGTCCGTTCGAGGACGACGTTTGTTTTAGAGGTGGATATTGTGATGACCCAAGGGGTCATTTTATGAATTAAGACTCCGTTCTAGGCTTATTAGCCATAAAAAGATTTAATTTTAACTACCTCAATTTGCGTGCGCAGTCCAGGCGTGAAACCGTAAAGCTTTTATGTGAAAATATAAGAAATACTAATTTAGAATTAAAAATTTTGTTTTAGTTAACTTGAGTCAACCTTTTGAGTAAATGTACCCGAATCTGTGTTCCGACGATCCAGGGAGGTCCGCAGTAAAATATGGAACTTGGGCGTATGCCCGAAAATGAATTTCGAGGTCCCAAGCCTTAGAAATCAATTTTTGAAAGAAATTATTTTGCTAAATTATTAATGAAATAAAGAAAAGAATTAACGTTTTTGGTTCTAGAGCCCGATAAAGATTTTTTATTGTATTTAAATGCTATTTGTGAAATTTGGTGAGAAACGGAGTTTATTTTGACGTGATTCGGACGTCCGGTTGAGAAATAGTGAACTTTAAGTGTTCTTGGGGAAAATGATGAGTTTTGAGGTTAAATCCATGGTTTCAAATGTTATTTTCATGATTTGATCGCACGAGCAAGTTCGTATGATGTTTTTAGACTTGCTTGCATGTTTGGTTTAGAGCCCAGAGGGCTCGGGTGAATTTTGGATAGGCTACAGAGTGTTTGGACTTAGGAAAAATCAGCTAGTGCACCAGTTCTGGTGTGCCCGCACCTACGAGCTCGCAGATGCAAGCGGGAGCCCGCAGGTGAGACCCAAGCCAAGGTCCCCTTCTTCCGCAGATGCGGGATTTCCTACGCAGAAGAAGGACTGCAGAAGTGGAGAACCTTCCGTAGGTGCGGCCCCCAAGGCCCAGTCCATTCTGTAGAAGCGGAAGCCTTCCGCACGTGCGATTATCGTAGGTGCGAGGGTCGGACAGTGGGTTCACTTAATTAGAACCCCAGCCCTATTTCCTCCATATTTTCGAACTAAGAAGACCTAAAGACGATTTTCTTCATCAAAGTTCATCTCCAAAGTGTTGGTAATCAATTCTAAACTTATCTCTTTCAATTATCCAATGCTTTTCATCACTTTTCAATCCAAAATCAAGAATTTTCGTGGTAAAAATTGAGGGTTTGGGTAGAATTAGGGAATTTTGTGAAAATCAAATTTTGACCAGGAATTGGGATCGGATTTTGAAACTAATTGCGTATTCGGGCTCGGGGGTGAATGGGTAAACATAATCTGGTTTGAACCCCGAGTTTGGACCAAGAGGGCCTGGGGTCGGGTTTTATCTTTTTTTTTTTAGAAAACTTAGGAAAACCATAATTTTTCAGTAAAGTTGGTTCCTTTAACATTAATTAATGATATTAAATTAATTATGATTAGATTCGAGTGTGTTGGAGGTGAATTCGAAAAGAAAAGCGGTAATTGAGCAGTGAGTGGCCTGCGAAATTGAGGTAAGTGTTGTGTCTAACCTTAGCTTGAAGGAATACATATTGTATTACTACTTGTTATCTGTTTGTTTGTTAAATCCAATATATAGGTGAGGTGACGAGTACCTATACGTTGTGGTCAGGTCATACCATGCGAGTAAATGTTATATCTTATTATTCTGGTTGTCTTAAAGCCCATTATCTGTGATTATTGTTGTTAGTGAAATGTTAAGAACATTGAGTTGAGAATGAAATGATAAATGATGATAGTAACCATGATGAAATATTTATTTCTTGTGAAATTCCTTTGAGAACATTAAGTTGAGATTGAAATATTAAATGGTGATAGAAATTATGATGCAATATTGTTTCTCGTGAAATCCCTTTTTATGTTGTTGATGATTTGGTGAGATTGTGAGGAAGAGTGTAAAGCACGAAGGGTGATTCCGTGCATGACTTAATTATATTGTGAGGAAGAGTGAAAATCACTAAGGGTGATGCCGTGCATGATTTATTTATAAGGTGCGGAAGAGAGAAAAGCACGAAGGGTGATGTCGTGCAATTCTTAATTATAATCTAGTGAGGATGAGTAAAAGCACGAAGAGTGATGCCGTGTATTCTTTTTATTATTTTTTGAGGCTGAGAGTAAAAGCACGAAGGGTGATGTCGTGCAAGTTTACTTTCTATCTTTAATTGCTAAAATTATTGTTGATCACTATCTTTGTTTTCCTTATTGTTTTCCTCATTCCTTATGTTGAAAATTCCCTATCGTATGCTCCCTTCCCCTTATTGTTGTTTACATTCTTTAATTGCTATTATTTCCTGTTAGCATGATTTCGATGTCTAGGATTTTATGTGGTGTCTTGTTCTAGCCTCGTCGCTACTTCGTCGAGGTTAGGCTCGGCACTTACTCAGTACATGCGTTTGGTTATACTGATACTACACTCTGCACTCTTTTGTGCAGATCTAGGCACCAGCCAGTGATAGAGATTTTAGTAGCGGTCATTCATCATTCGGAGACACGAGGTATATCTGCCGACGTTCGCAGATTCCTGGAGTCTTCTCTTTGTTTATAGAGACTGTTTTATTCTACTAAAAACAGATACATTATTTCTTTTAGCCCATTATTTGTAGTATCCTTAGAAGTTCGTGAATTGTGACACCAGACCTTGGGGTAGTCTTAGAGTTATATATATTTAGTTCGTGGCTCGGTTTATTTATTTTTTTATCATTTTATTTTTGGAATATTATTCTCCATATATCATTAGATTTAATTTACTCTAAATTTGTTTTATTGGGTGGAAGAAAATAATCAAAGTAAATAGATAATCGAATTCTAACACAGCTAATCGAATTCTAACACAACTAATCGAATTCTAACACAGCTAATCGAATTCTAACATTGGCTTGCCTAGCAAGTGTGGTGTTAGACGCCATCACGATCCCTAAGGTTGGGAAATCGGGTCGTGACATTGGCTAACCAGGTTGGGTATTCCACTACCCTGAGGACCTTGGCCTTAATTTGCTACTTAACTTCCTCTTTGATTTTCAGACTCATATCAGGCTTGAATTTCCTGAGTTTCTGCTTCACTAGTGGAAGCATTGGGTTTGTGGGCAACTTGTGAGCCACAATAGATGTACTTAATCCGGTCATGTCGTCGTACGACCATGCGAAGAGATCCTCATATTCCTTCAGGAACCGAGTGTGCTCCTCTTTCTTTGACGACGACAAATGAATGCTGATGTGGGTCTCCTTGACAGTTTCGGAATCTCCTAAGTTGATTATTTCAGTCTCATCCAGGTTGGACTTAGGCTTGTTCTCAAAGTCCTCCACTTCTCTGACAATTTCCTTAGGTATGACATCCTCTTCTTCTGAATCACTATCCTTTTGTTGTGTTGCCTCATTACATGTCACAGTTGCCGGTTCATCGAGATAGAAAATAGTAATGTTGTATAGATAAAGATATGAGAGAGAAAGTTAATGGTAATCATTAATTCATTGAAAGTTTCAAACAAACGCGGTTTTCAATAAATAAAATAACATTTTGGAATATTGAAAACATTATTTTAAACAAAATGCAGAAAGGGAAATCATCATTCAGAAAAATAAAATAATGTTGTTCAGCCATGCTACCCCGGGACTCGTCGGGCCTTGGATGGTCTGACAGCCCAATTCTTGAGGAATGATCCTCGTTCCACAGCTCTGATGGTAGGGCCTTCCTCCTCCTCCTCCTCAAAAATTACACAGCAATCCATGTCATCATCTTCTAGGAACAAGTTCCTCAAGGCGGCCTATGTTTCTTCCTCCTCTAATCCCCATATGATATCGGCTTGCTGGAAGATCTGACTCAGGTGCGGTATAGGCTGCTCAAGCGGATAGTAAAGACCATGCCACGGTGGTGACCAGTCTTGAAACTCTTGCTAGGTGTATTGATATCCTAGTCAAAAAGTGGTACCATTGTACTTTAGTTGTATTGGTTTTGAGATACCCTGAAGATTTTTGCCAAGACCCTTGTCGGGTTCATATCCTCTCCATGCTAGTATACTTTCTATCTTGCTACTCCACCGTTTATCTTTCTCGATCGCGTTGACCCTCTCAATATGATGATAAGTCTTCCACCTAGCTTTCTTCTATTTTCAACCACCGAGATGGTCTGACGGGTGTAAATAGGGTTGCTCCCGTCTCCATAGATAATCACTTCTTGGTGGTTCCACTCGAACTTCAATGCCTGATGCAAAGTTGACGCTACAGCCCCAGCGGCATGTATCCAAGGTCGTCCCAATAACAGATTGTATGATGTAGATATATCCAACACATGGAACTCGACATCAAACCATGTAGGCCCCATATGTAGACAAAGATTGACCTCTCCAATGGTAGCTCTCTGAGACCCGTCAAATGCTTTCACATTCATAGTCCCTTCTCGTATTTCATTCAGGTCTTTGCCCAACCTCTTCAGTGTTGTCAATGGGCAAATATTGAGACTGGATCCCCCATCTACCAGAATTCTGGCAATGAAATTGTCCTCATATTGCACGGTAATGTGCAGTGCCCTGTTATGATTCAAACCCTCAGGTGGAAGCTCGTCCTCGTGGAAGGTGATTTTATGAATCCAACACATGGAACTCGACATCAAACCCTATAGGCCCCATATGTAGACAAAGATTGACCTCTCCAATGGTAGCTCTCTGAGACCCGTCAAATGCTTTCACATTCATAGTCCCTTCTCGTATTTCATTCAGGTCTTTGCCCAACCTCTTCAGTGTTGTCAATGGGCAAATATTGAGACTGGATCCCCCATCTACCAGAATTCTGGCAATGAAATTGTCCTCATATTGCACGGTAATGTGCAGTGCCCTGTTATGATTCAAACCCTCAGGTGGAAGCTCGTCCTCGTGGAAGGTGATTTTATGAATCCAACACATGGAACTCGACATCAAACCCTATAGGCCCCATATGTAGACAAAGATTGACCTCTCCAATGGTAGCTCTCTGAGACCCGTCAAATGCTTTCACATTCATAGTCCCTTCTCGTATTTCATTCAGGTCTTTGCCCAACCTCTTCAGTGTTGTCAATGGGCAAATATTGAGACTGGATCCCCCATCTACCAGAATTCTGGCAATGAAATTGTCCTCATATTGCACGGTAATGTGCAGTGCCCTGTTATGATTCAAACCCTCAGGTGGAAGCTCATCCTCGTGGAAGGTGATTTTATGACTTTCCAACACCTGCCCCATCATATTGGCCATTTCCCCGACATTGATGTTGTTAGGTACATATGCCTCACTTAACACCTTTAAGAGAGCATTCATGTGCACTTCTGAATTCTGTAGCAGTGACACGATAGATATCTGAGCAGGAGTCTTGTTCAAATGATTGGTGACTGAATACTCCCTTGCTTGCACTTTCCTCCAAGGGTCATATGGTCCGGTCCTGTTTCAATAACGGGCAGTCTGTTAGATGCCTGCTTACTGGATTCTCCAAATGCTCCGGTGTATAGACTCTTCCTGTTCTGGTCATTCCTTGCGTGACGCCAAATTCTTCTATTTTGATCTTTTTTCTTCTTCTAGCTTCGGCCACATAATCCCAGGGTACATCCCTGGTGTCGAAAGGCGGTGTGGTTGACACTGTCACTGTGAAAGGTGTGGTTGATTCCTCTTCAAATGGAACATGCGCAGCTGCGGGGGATGCTATCTCAACTTCAAATGGAACTGATGCAGCTACCTCAACCTCTACTGGCAGCTGTATTTGTACTATAATAGGATTGAGCGTGACTGTGGGTTTCTTAGGATTTTCACCCTCTTTGATAAGTCCAATTGATCCTTCGGGATCCCATTCCTCATAGGTCTCTATCACATTGATACCTTCACCCCTATGATATGGGAGGGGGTTATTGCGGACGTTGGGTGTAGCTTCTTTGGCCTGAATGACCTTATTATCAATCAAGGTCTGGATCTTATCCTTCAGTGTTCAGAACTCGTCAATGGTGTGTCCTTTCATGCCAGAATGATATGCACAGGTCTTATTTGGGTTGACCCATTAGGATGAATTCTCCACGGTCGCAGCAGGGATATGAGTGATGTAACCAGCAGCCTTCAACCTTTCATACAACTGGTCAATAGGTTCGGCAACGGCAGTGTATTTTTTAGGTGATCTACAGATAAAGTTATGTCGAGGTCTTGGGTAGTTTGGACGAGTTGGAGGTGACTGAAAGTGAGAGGGTTGGGAATTATATGTGTGACAAGCAGTGGCTGGTTGGGAATATCTGAGAGGTGACGGTTGATATGTGGGTGGAGGTGCTTGGTATGTAAGTGAGGAGGTTTGATATACAAGTGGAGTTTTGGGTCCTGGGGAGACCATTATTGTTCCCGCATCTTTCTTCTTTGATATACCCCGTGACTATAGTGCTTTGTTTGTGGCCTGCAATGCCTCAAAGTTTGTCACCATATCTCTTTTAATGCCCTCTTCAATCCTTTCTCCGAGTTTGATGATATCGGAGGACTTGTTGTTTTCAATAACCATCAATCTTTCATAGTACTGCGGATCTTGTGCTTAGACGAAGAATTTGTTCATCTGTTCCTCGTCCAATGTCGGCCTGACTTTGGCTGCTTCTGACCTCCAACGAGTGGCATACTCGCGGAAGGTTTCAGTGAGCCTCTTCTTCAAGTTCTTAATATAGAAGAAATCCGGCGCATTCTCCGTGTTAAACTTGAATCTGTCCATGAAGTCAGACGCCATACTCACCTAGTTGGCCCATTTCTTAGGATCCTGGCTGATGTACCAGGATAAATCATCTCCTGTAACATTCCTCATGAAAAGCTTCATTCGGATATTTTCATCCTTTCGGACCCTTTCAATCTTGTCACAATAAGTCCTCAGATGAACCCTGGGATCACCTGTTCTGTCAAATATTTTGAACTTGGGAGGTTTGTATTTCTCCGGCAGTTCTACATCTGGCTGTATGCATAGGTCTTTATAGGTCATACCTTCTATCCCTTTTCCTCCTTCGACGCCTTGAACCCGAATTGTCAACTTCTTGATCTCTTCAGCCAGGTTCTTAATGAGCAGGTACTTCTCAGAGGATTCTGGTGCATTGGATGCGGGCTGAGTGAAGTGAGGTAGGGTTTCCACGTATATAGGGTTGTTTTGGTGACCGGGAGTTAGGTATAATAGTGATCATTGGTGGAGTTCTGGTGTTCGGGAATGATTGGTGGGGCATTTTGTGGAGTATGGTAGGTGTTTTGCTGATATTATGGAGGAATAGTTTGATTCTGTGGTGGGGTTGTGTAATGGTGAGGTGCGGGAGGATTTTGTAGGTGCTTGTTGAGTGTGTTCTGAGGTGGTGCAGGGTTCTGAGTGTTTGAATGGTTGACATCTGGGACATTGAGTGTGAGGGATAGATTTTCTAAGTTCCGGACCTGCTCGAGCTCACCCTAGATTTCTAGTATTTTCTGCTCAAGTCGTGATACCACATCATTCGGGGCCTGAGTACCTCACCCATCAGAAGCTTCTACATGTTCAACATGTACATTGTTTTCTTTTCTGGTGTCGTTCAAATCATCCATCTTTGCTTTTACTTTGCCTTTTGGTGGACTTGGAGGAGGAGAAGGTGGAGGCCCTTGGATCTAGTATGATAAGTTGATGATGCCAGTATGCACGAACCAACCTTTGAGGAATGAGAATAATCAAAAGATAGAAAGAAAGAAAAACAAAAGGTAGCCAAGTCAGTAAGAGTTCTGAAAAGAATATTTGCAATATTTAAACATATATTGCGGAATGTAAATTCGCGTCCTATTTTTGGAGCCTCATTGTGCCTGAGGTAGGCCTAGCGACAAATTTTTTGGAGAACTTAGATGCCAATAAATGCCTCATTTCCTTAATATAAAAATCAGACGAATCCCAAAACGACACTAAGATAATAAAAGATAAGTCACTACTAGCACTTGCCCTTATTACATTTGGAGAAGCAAATAAATCTAATCTACTTGGTCCCAGAAGGACCTTCCCCAGGCTTAATCTTTTTGACTCCATCAATCATGTCCCCCAGTTCGCACATGCCCAAGAATAACTATACTCTTGCTAGATGTCCTCCCTCGCCTCCTTCAGCATTCTAGCAGTCTACGATTATTTTCCTTGTCTTTTCTTCCAGCTCCATCAAGCCCTGCTCCAGATATTCTACCCTTTCATTGGAGGTGATAGCCATTTCCCTCCATTCTTTGATTAATCTCTCGTCTGTCTCGTGTATCTCCTGATGCGCGGCCTCAGAGTCACGAATCCTCTTGTGCAACTTGTTGTACTTTACTTGGGTTTCTGCATCTTCGTCTAAGACTCTGTTTCCCCGACAAATTCCTGGATCAACTTTCCCAGCTAAGTTGTCCTCCAACCATGCCGGGTAAAAGGGTGCATATCCCGCATGATACCTGTCTGGATCGATGGTGTCCTTCTCTACAATAATCTTTTAGTGCCATATATGCTGAGCTTGACACTTATAAGGGATGTCATCATCCTGAAAATCTTCCCGGAAATGACTTATCTTCGCAACCCGCGGTATGATCTGCTTCCTGCCTGCCTCATAACCCTGATGGGAACATAAGGGTATATTCACCTTAACCCGATCAACACTAAGTGAGGAGTGTCCCTTGACCTGATGATGAACTCGTCGCTAGGGAACCATTCAAACATCCACTGAACCTGATCCTCAGTCAAATTGTCGAAGAACTCCACCCATTCCTTAACACTCTCTGGTTGAGAAAACCTGTCCGGAATATAAGTCATTAGTTTAGGATTATGGAAAGCAATATGGTCATTCCACGCCCTTTGTGGAAACTCCTGACAATATTGACCCTTTTGGAGATGCTCCATTAACCACAATTGCAGTAGCAAATTGCAGCCCTCGAAATGTTTGAACCCTTTTTGGCAATGGTCCAAGGATCGGTAGATATCAACTATAATCATAGGGGCTATGGTGTATGTCTGTCCCTCGATTCCTTCCATTAGAGTCTTGGTGACCATACCCAGTCTAGTGTGAATTATTTCCCCTTTCGTTGGGACCACTATCATACCCAAGAAGCAAACAATGAACACGAAAACTCTGCGGTGAATATGACCCAAGGAAGTGATGGAAAAATCATCATGGAAAATACAATTGATGTTTTAGACGTCAATACCACACAAGAAGATAGGTTACTTTGTATGGTACCCAATTTTTGAGTGTTGTCTCAATAGAAGAACCTGGTTCTTCTTGGTGTTCAACTACTACTATTGCGGAATAATAAAAGCAGTAAAGTAAAAACACAGGGATTTTTATGTGGAAAACACCTGGCTTAAAAGGTGAAAAAACAACGAGCTACTCTTCAGTAGGATTTGCTCAAACTCTTCACCAAATCTCTGAGCCAAACGGACTTACAAAATAAACTCTTTTGTAATCCTAGGACTAACTCTAATCCCTTTATAGTAACTAGCCCCTAGCTAATTTCTACAAGCTTCAAGTTAACTCTAACTTGAACAATGCGTACCTATTACAATTGCTTCTATGAAAGCTGAAAAGATACAATATTAAAACTCCTACTACAACCAACTACACTTGAAAGACAAACAGATGGAACTGGTTTTTCTAGCTGATCTGTAGCCTTTGTATCGCACAATAATTCCGCTTGCAAAATATCTGGGAATTTCACTTTCAGATCTTGATTCACTTCTGCACTTGTGCGTTCTTAATTCAAGAAGGAATACTTCAATTATTTATAAAGTCAGTTGAGTTCTGGTCCGACTCTACCTGGGAGAACAAGTTCTTATCAAACTCAACTTCCTTCCTTCGTTTCTGTCCTTGCTGAATTCAACTCCTATTCTCTCATCAATTTTCAACCTTTTCGCATTAGAAGGTACTCTCCTTGTTCATTGATACTTCACAATCGCATTCATCTCCTATGCATATAAGGTTCGTGTGTCAACTCGTCAGGTCAAGTATGTGTGCTTTGACGGACCTGGTTCAACACTTTGAATGTTTTTTAAGCATATATCATAGAGAAACCAGGTTCATTAGGTTATAAATATCACTTGAAATATAAAAGCACATTTTTTCTTCCCCCTTTTGGCATCATCGAATAGTTTGCAAAATGATAAACTCACCAGTGTTGTTAACAATTACTCATGGCCATTGAGGCTACTGCATGTGCAAACATGATTAATCATCATAAGAAACCAATAAATGTAAGCTATCTAAGAAATTGAGACAATTCAATAACAAAACAACAAAAATTCATTGATTAGGAACGTACATCAAACACCATACAAACAAAACAAAAACAGGCCTAACCATGATCAAAATAGAATAAAACCAAAAGAAACAGAACAACTTGTCTAAAGAGGGGTTTTGGAAGCTCTGGACAGCCAAAGGATGGGAAGGTGCAAAGGAGGTTGTGGTTTTGGTTTGTAGAAGAGAAAGCATCTGATTAAGAACACCCTCGTTCTTTTCCTTCTCTTTTGCTAATTCATCCCTTAGAGCATCCCGCTCAGCTTCAACCTCAATCAAACGATACTTCAAACGAAGGATTTCCATATCCTTGATCTCGCTTTCCTACACCAGAGTTCTAACTTTGATGTTGACATGTTGCTTCCTAGATGAATCAGGTTCATCTGCAGGAACATTGACAGTATAATCGCAAGTCAGCAAAGTATCCTTCCCAAAATAGTCCTTGGCAGTAGCCATCTCAGCCTTTTTCAAAGGAACATCAATATGAGCGAGCACAGGAGTCAGAATAAATCCATATGGAATCGTATGTTCTTTTGTTCCATTCACAACTCTGTCCAAGAGTTGGATGATGAAGGTTGGCCAATTTATCTGCTTACCCCTAAACAAACATTCCATCAAGGTCAGATCTATACAGGTAGCTATGTGCCTTCGTTCTTGTCTTGGCAGCAGGAATTTGATGACAAACTCAAAGAGCAACTTGTGTTCTGGCTTCATTTCACTTTTGTAGACTGGCCTGGGTTAAATTTCCCTTTCATTGACACTGAAGAATCTGGTAATATTGATTGCTGAGGCCATCCCATCTAAACTAGGCCATCTTTGCTTCGTGTAATCCTCGTAGCCCTCAGCAGGAATTTGCAGAATTTCTCCCAGTTCTTTAGCATCAAAGGAGACTTGAATTCCTTTGACTGTGGTAGTGACCCTGCCGTCTTTTACCACTGCATTACCCATGAATTCCACCAGTTCAGCTCTAGCCAACCTTCCTTCAATATGAAGAACCATGTAAGTTCCACCCCTGAACATCCAGTATGTCCAGCAGGTATCTCATCCAGGTTCCTCAAGATCTTTCACCAACTTTCCCTTCAGAATTGTTCTTTTACCAAACAGGGTGGTTCTATCAGTAGTCACCTCACCAACTTCCCCCTCATCTTCTCCACTCCACTCTCTATCATCATCTTTTTAAACAACCTTCACCTTTCTTCCCTTGGACCTGGTCCTTCTAACATATTTTGTGAGTGTGGCAAACACTGTAGCTGACTTCTTCGAAGAAGCCTTAGCCCTTTTTGATTTTGGTGTCTCAACCACAACAGGAGCAGTCTGCTCCTCATGATGGACTAGGTCCATCGTATCCTCTTCAACCACAACAGTATCCACATGCTCTCCTACTTTAGCCTTTCCCTTTGCAGCTCTCTTTTTCTTGCTTTCAAGCAAAGCCTTCTCAAGCAGTTCTTCTTCCTCTCTCACATCACTACGTGTAGCACGCACCTTAGGAACAGGAGCCTCAACAGCTACAGAAGTTATCCTCTTCTTGGAAAGAACTGGGGTAGCAGCCTTCTTGGACTTCTGAGTCCTTCGTTTCTTGGGGTTATAGGACTCCCCCAGTTCCCTTAGCCTTTCAGCCAACATTTCATCCTCAGATGAACCAGGTTCATCTGCTCCTTTCTTCAAGCTTGCTAGACCTGCCGCTGCTTCCTCGACTACACTTCCCCCTATCTCTATGACATCTTCTCCAACCTTCTCAGGAATGGGACCACAAATAGTCAATGTAGTACCATCCTCCCCAAATCCCTTTCCCTCAAGAAATTTAACTTTTTATATTTTTCTTTGCCTACTAGGCACTTCAACATCTACTACCGACCCAATCAGAACACACCTTTTCTCAGCATTACCAGACTCAGAAATTGTCTCGAGATTACCTTGTTCAGAATTTGATGAACCATGTGCTTCATCCTCGTTGGATGATTTAAAAGATTCACTGGATGATTTATAATTCTTATCCTTTTCAGCCTGCAGAATTGCCTCCAAGAATTTTGCACGTGACCTAGAAGCCACTAATGTTCTGGCAAGAACCTTTACAGGACGACCAAGAGGGGCTGGGTTAGAGTTGGATGTGGGTTTTGGAACAGGAGGGTTTTCAGGAATAGGAGGGTTTTCAGGGGTTGTGGTTTTTTCTGAAGATTGAGAACTGTATACCGATGGAGAAATTGAATATGATTCATAGTTCCCTCCATCGTAATCACGATTTGGTGATGAAGAAGATGAAGCATATGGTGGTGAAGACATGATTATGATAGAAGTTTAGGAGGATAAGAAAGAGTGATCAGTTTTTGGGTTTGAAGACTAATTATCTAGCTTCGGCGGTTACTTTATGAAGAGGAGAGTAATTATGACCCTTATATAATATATGGCTATTAATTATACAATGGGTAGAAAATTTATTTAAGTGGAAGTATAATAGTTGTAGGAGTGTCTTTGATTTGACGGTTAAGAGTTCCCTACTTCTAGGCTAATTGAGTACTGATGTGACTTCTTGGAACGGGTTCATTTAGGGATTAGTACAAGGACTTTAAAATGAGCCAAATATAGATAGAATTCTGCTCATGTGTGACTGTAATTAGTTCAATAATTGCATGGAGATGAGAACGTACCTTGTCAGTCAGATGAACCAGCAGAGATGAGCCAGGTTCATCGTGTTGAAGTCCTTAATTTGCCTCAATTTACAAAGATAGAGAAACATCATTAGCAGCCAAAGAATCATATTAATACATGGCAAGAGAGTATGACAGTAAAGTCATGACGCTGAGCAATGATTAGACTGGTTGATTATCTATGTTAGTGTTTCTAGCCAAAAATAAATTTTCAATATAATTTTTTTTCTCAATTAGGTGATTTTAATCATCCCTAATTCAAGCCCGTTTCTCTCAAAATCCTCCCTACTCAGTGCTTTAGTAAAGATATCTGCAATTTGTTTATCAGTAGCACAAAATTCAATTGAGATCATTTCTTTTTCGTAGTTATCCCTCAGGAAGTGGTGCCTAACATCTATGTGCTTAGTTCTCTTATGATGAACCGGGTTATTCGTCATACTAATGGCACTAGTGTTATCATAGAAAATAGGAATACATCCCATATCTATACCAAAGTCCATGAGTTGTTGCTTGATCCATAGCAACTAAGCACAACAGGAGGTTGCAGCCGCATATTCAGCCTCAGCAGTAGACAAGGCTACTGAATTTTGTTTCTTGGTAGCCCAAGACACAAGGCATGAACCCAGAAAGTGAGCCATACCTGAAGTACTTTTCCTGTCAACCAGGAAACCTGCATAATCAGCATCAGCATATCCTACAAGGTCGAAATTACTACCTTTAGGATACCAAAGGCACAAATCAGTGGTGCCTTTCAAATATCTCAAAATTCTCTTCACTACAGTGAGGTGGGACTCCTTTGGATTTGCCTGAAACCTAGCACACAGTCCCACGCTGAACACAATATCAGGTCTGCTGGCAGTGAGATATAATAGAGACCCAATCATCCCTCTATATAGCTTCTAATCAACATATGAACCAGGTTCATCCACATCCAAGTTTGTAGTTGTGGCTATGGGAGTGTTTATTTCCTTTGAGTCTTCCATTTTAAACTTCTTGAGAAATTCTTTCACATACTTTTATTGGTAGATCATTGTTCCATTTGGGTTTTGCTTAATTTGCAAGCGTAAGAAAAAGTTTAGCTCACCTATCATACTCATCTCAAACTCACTCCTCATTAGCATATCAAATTCCTTGCTCAATTTTTCAGAAGTCGCCCCAAATATAATATCATCCACATATATTTGCACAACCAGGAGATCCTTACCCTTTTCCCTTAAGAACAAGGTACTATCAATTTTGCCTCATTGGTACCCATGTTCTAGCAAGAATTTTGATAATCGTTCGTACCATGATCTTGGTGCTTGTTTGAGACCATATATAGCCTTGTCAAGTTTGTGTACGTGGTCAGGTGACTCTTTGCTTTCAAAACCTGGAGGCGTCTTGACAAATACATCTTCCTTCAGATAGTCATTGAGAAAGGCACTCTTAACATCCATCTGATGAAGAGTGAATTCCATGTGTGCAACAAATGCTATAAGAAGTCTGATTGCCTCCAGTCTTGCCACTGGGGCAAAGGTCTCATCATAGTCAATTCCTTCTTCTTGACTATACCCTTGAACAATTAGACTTGCCTTATTCCTTGTAACAGTTCCATCCTCATTGAGCTTGTTCCTAAAGACCCACTTGGTGCCAATCACTTATCTGTCTAGTGGCCTGGGTACCAAGTGCCATACTTGACTTCTTTCAAACTGATTCAGCTCTTCTTGCATGGCATTTACCCAATCAACATCTTGTAGGGCTTCCCAATGTTCTTTGGTTCGATCATGGATAGAAAGGCATCAAACGCACACAGATTTTTCAAGGATGATCTTGTTTTGATTCCGGATGCCAAATCTGTTATGATGTTCTCAAGAGGGTGAGAACTCTGATATCTGTGTGGTTT
>ML381972.1:26742-44793 GCA_005239525.1 Nicotiana knightiana
AGTCTTCATCATGGTAGCTAGAGGACCATCAGTGACTATGTCCCAGAGTTCATAGTCTTCTCCAATCAGGTGGTCCTTCATCCTGTTTTTCCACCAAGAGTAATACTGGCCATTGAAGAGTGGTGGCCTTGCAGTTGATTGACCTTCCCAATTTCCAGGTGGTCCACTCATCTTGATCTTCTCCAAGGTGTTAGCCTTTCAAGGATAACCTGCTCTGATACCAATTGATGTTTTAGACATCAATACCACACAAGAAGATAGGTTACTTTGTGTGGTACCCAATTTTTGAGTGTTGTCTCAATAGAAGAACCTGGTTCTTCTTGGTGTTCTAACTACTACTATTGCAGAATAATAAAAGCAGTAAAGTAAAAACACTGAGATTTTTACGTGGAAAACACCTGGCTCAAAAGGTGAAAAAACCACGACCTACTCCTCAGTATGATTTGCTCAACTCTTCACAAATAACTCTGAGCGAAACAGACATACAAAATAAACTCTTTTGTAATCCTAAGGATTAACTCTAACCTTTCGTAGTAACTAGCCCCTAGCTAATTTCTACACACCTCAAGTTAACTCTAACTTGATCAATACCTACCTATTACAATTGCTTCTCTGAAAGCTAAAAGACACAATATTAAAAACTCCTACTACAATCAACTAGACTCAATAAATATCAGATGGAACTGGTTCTTCTAGTTAAATTTTAGCCTTTGTATCGCACAATGATTCTGCTAGCAAAAATTAACTCTGGGAATTTTGCTTTCAGACTTTGATTCATTTTAGCTTTGTGCGTAATCGATTTCACCAGAAATACATCAAGNAAAGAATACTTCAATTATTTATAAAGTCAGTTAAGTTCTGGCCCGACTCTACCTGCGAGAACAAGTTCTTATCAAACTCAACTTCCTTCCTTCGTTTCTGTCCTTGCTGAATTCAACTTCTATTTCTCTCATCAATTTGCAACCTTTTTGCATTAGAAGATACTCTCCTTGTTCATTGATACTTCACAATCTCATTCATCTCCTATGCATATAAGGTTTGTGTGCCAACTCGTCAGGTCAAGTATGTGTGCTCTGATGGACTGGTTCAACTGGTCAGACATTTGTCAATCTTCAAAACTATGCAGTGACTTGGGTCAACAACGGTAGGACTTGCTATGACCGTATCTCTTAGTCAAATGGTATATAATATTTCTTTAAGCACTCCAAATCGACGTTCTTTTTCAGACCCATCATTTTTAGAAATCCCTTACTAGTGCGATTTTTCGGTACTAATAGCCCAGGGCTGTCCCAAGGTAGCCCAGCAAATCCCCCGATTTCTTCTAGGAGCGGGGTCATTTCTATATCCCCGAAGAGAAACACTAATCTTTGACGATCCCAAAACATGGTTGCAGCTTCTATCAACATGTTATTTGATTGGACGTCTAACAGAGAAGGCAAATTTCCCAGGACCTTTTTCACATGTTTTTTGTCACTTGAGGAAAGATCTTCCCACCAATCTAGTAGCAGTGGTGGTATACTATGGACCATGCTGAACCTGGGGACCTCGTGCCTCATTTTCTGCAAAACAATTAAGGTTAGACCCTTTCCCCCTCCAGATTCGACGATTTATATATCTATGATTAGCATATTGGCATTTAGTTCTCCAGAATTAATGCACAATACGTGGTTGCGTACATTGGGATTATGGAAATCCCAGTAGACTTTGGATAAGGTTTGTCTTAAAGGGCTATTATGTGGATAACATATTAACCCGGCTAGGTTTGACCATGATGCATGTACAGTCATAATCAGAGTAAGGTTGCTATGGGGGTCTAGACTGGTACCCTCAAACGGATAACTTGAGGGGGAAAGGCACGGAATCATCGATTGCACCGCTGATCGACTAGTTTTACCGCAAATTAGCCTTTCCGAATTTAAAGGGTGATATACAGGAAGAGCGCAACCACTCATCAAACGTTGCTATAGGATTGATTACACACTAGTGGAATATGATGTTGAGCATGATTTATGCAGTAGTAAATAGCATGTTGCCATGTATTTGCACGTTAGGAAAATAATAAATGTGGTATTTAATAATTGAAAGACGTTTAAGAAAGGAAAACAAAGAAATAAGTCAGTTTCTACAGTGAAGGAAATCATGAAGGCTCAAAACGGGCAATTAAATTCACATAAGGGGAAAGGGAAAGGGTGCGCATGTATTAACAAAAATGAAGCATGCTTAAGACTAATTTACAAAAAGCGAGTTTGTTATGGTAAAAGCCTAAAATCCCCAGCATATTCGCTATGCTATCGCGCCCCCTTTTTCCTCACGGAGTCCGGGGTTTCGACATTTTGGGACAACTCCTTTTCCTTTTGGGAAAGGGGTGGAAATTGAAGAGTCGCCACCTAACGGATTTAAGGTGTGTTAGGGCACCTAATGCAAGTAACTCATATAATCGATTTGTGTTACCAGATATTAGGTAAGGGCTTGAAATTACCTTGAGGGGAAGGTGTTAGGCACCCCTCGAGGTCCACAACGGTGGGTCCCAGCCAAACTCATTTTTTGAATTAGTCATTAAGAAAATAAAACAATTTAAACACATAGAGATTATTAAAAAACAAGAATAAGGGAGTTCCTAGGTTTATTAGCCTATAGGATCACATCTGTGCAATACCCGGTAAACCTTCCTCAACTAGAGGGGTTACACGTGGCATTAGCGCACAGGTCATCATATCCTTTACTACTCACTTACCCTCCCCTTAGTGGTTATAAGCAGTTTTAGTTAGACGAACTATATGCGTGCATTACCCGTCCCTTCCTTATGGCCCTGGAGGTGTTTAGGACCTCTAATTTATGGCAGTTCGAGACTCTCCTGAGGTGCTTAAAGGAGAAAATCTAAACGACAACAATGAACATATATGACTGTCAAGTAAAGGAACAATTAAGGGGGCTCATGTTTACCTCCACAAATAAACAGATGATTAGCACTTCTCAAACAGCAAGATTTCAGATGTTTCAGAAAAGTCCTAGAACATTATATCTAGGTGAGCATGACAAGCAGAGAATGTACAGTATTGTGTTAAGGATAAGTGATAGAAACCTAATCAGTTTGCCTACTGATTTTAGGACCTGCTGAATCTGGGCAGTTCACAAATAATTAAACAAAGCAAATTTTTCCATTTGCAAGATTTCAATTACCCTACAGCCTTTCCTAGGCATGGATTCGGGATGTCCTATAAACATGATATCTAAATGTCAATCAGAATCTTAATACTAACAAGCGATTTTGGAACAGGAAGTTGGAGTTCATGATGTCCTAAGGCATGTTTAGATGTTGAACATTACATAACTAATTTTATACATTTATCTCTATGAGCATGATATAGGTGTTGGGACTGCTTTTTATACTATTTAGACATACGCGTAGTATTCAGGAAAGTGCAATAAAAGTCCTAAAACATGTTTTCTAATGCACAAAGGAGAACTTTATGAACATGATTATTAGGCAGAATTAATAACAACCTAGTGACAAGATTTCTAAGCAGGCATGATGTATGCAACATCTTTTAGAAAAACAGAAGTTTTAGAACAAACGATATGATGCCTACGAACACGTTTTCTAATGCACAAATGATCCTAAAAGCATGATTTCTAATGCACGCAAACAATCATAATAATCCTAAGAGCATGATTTCTGCCCAATTACCCCCACAAAATACATATGAAAATACCTCCCATTTTACTAATATTCCCAAATATTTGTTTACAAGGATCATTATTACAGACCATTACGTAATAAATAAAATATATGCTATAGGGAGCCCGAATAGGCCCAAAAGTGAACCTGGAAATACCAGGCCTTCAAACAGTTCAAGGTGCCATAGTCTCATGATGTCCAATAGGGGTATCCTGGTGTGTCAAAGTTCCCAAGGGCCTTAGGGACCCCGGGCAATGCTTAAACCAAGATCCTTTAAGGAAAATAGTTTTTTGTGTAGTGTGGAAGAGCCAACCCCAGTGTGTCATAGTTCGGAGGAATCTCATGGATTCCTAGGCAGTACACACACTGGAGGGGCAGAACTTAAGTAATCTAAGAGTAAAAGTGAGAATGCTTGACATAGTGGAAACAGTTTTGGGAAAACAGTCCAGAAGTAAAACAATTCAGAAGTGAGAATAGTTTAGAAGTAAAAATGGTTTGGGAGTGAAAACATATTAGGAGTGAAAACAATTTAGAAATATTCTAGAAAAGGTTCAGCAAACAACAGCAAGTAGGAAACATAGTCACAAGGTTTCACACAAAGCTTCATATTGCCCAGAATTAACTTAGTTCATTATTTAACCTTAGGTGAGCATATAGCATGCTGAGAACAAACAATTACACAAAGGAGAAGCAGTTGTTGGGAACACAAGAATCCTGAATCAGGAGCACATAGAAACAGGGTGTTAGGGAAGCATGCTAGTCAGGAGCATAGAGCAGGCATGGGGTAGATAACAATTCGCTAGGACATACTGATTTAGGGTCTAGACAGGAATCACTCAAGTTTAACAGTCATACATAACTATAGAGGTAAGCATACTGACTCAAAGAAATGGACAGGGAAACATAAAAGTTTAATGTAAAAGCAGTTATGCTAATCAGTTCATGGAGGGGACAGAAATGATCACACCAATTGAGGTTAATGGAAAAGTGAGAGTCTTAGACATCAAAGTAAACATGCTGGCTTAAAGCAACAGACAAGGAATGTTGAAACTTAAACACAGAAGTAAGTTTGTTGGTTTAGAGCAATAAACATGAAGGATTAAAACTTAAACAGAAGGTAAACATACTGATTAAGGTGACAAAAAAGAAAGAATGAAACTTAAACATGCTGATCAAAGCAATAAACAGGAAAGAATACAGAATTAAGTACATAAGTAATTAGATTATAGACATGGACTTAATAGAAATAGAGCAACAGAGAACATACATGTTCAGACTTCATAATGACATTGGGAATAGGAACATACCAGTTGAAGGAAAGCAAATAGGAGATGAAAGGTACACAGGATTCAATAGTCTAGCCTTGGCTTTCAGCCGGCTAGACAAGCAATGAGCACAAGTAGCAGAGAGATGAGAGCAAAATATGTGCGTGAGTGTGTTTTTCTATGAACTATTGTTCGTGTCTTTAAGAATCAGAATGAGAGTGTATATAGCACTTAATTAGGTAAAACAAATAAGGTAAAGAGGAAATCACAGTTCGTAAAACAAGGGTAATCAACTAAAATCAATCAGCCAATTAGGGAATCAATTCCTATAGAGAAATCCGAAAGAGACCCCTTGATTTGGGGAGAGTCAATTAACGATACAGAATTAGGGCTCAAATAAGGCAAGAAATTAATCGTACACCGTATAGGAGTCAATCAAATCCCCAAACCATACTGATAGTTTAATTAAGGAAAGTATAACTAAGCCAGGTCACAAATAAAGAAATAGGTAAAAACCCGAAAAATACTGATTTTAACAGGAAAAAGTTATTCGAAACCTAAATAGAATCAGTCAATATAATTGGCTAACATAAATAAACACAATAACGGAAAAAATTGAAAAAATTAGTGTCACAAACAGAAACATCTAGGGTTTAAGCATATGCACGAAGATTAATCAAACCAATAAAGAAATAATTAGATTCAACATTTCCAAGTTATAAAAACCTTTTTGAAGAAACTTAGGACGGAACCATAATTTCAGAAAAGTAATGGAATCGGAATAACATTACAAAATAGAAGATTTCTGGGAAAAAATACCAAATAGAACTCAGAACATCTCAGATCTACGAGGATCTGAACAGAACCAAGTAGTCATTGAACTAGGGTTTTTCAAAAACAACAGAGATGAAAGAAACTTAGTCAAAAGCCATAGATTTGAACTAAAAATAGGAGGAAATCAGTACTCACAAACGAGAATGGCCATAGACAGGCCTATAAACAAGTTTCGGACAAAAACCAAGTTGAATCTCTTTGAGGTTCTCTTAGGAATCCATGTAATTAAACAACCAGAAGGTGTAGAAGGCTGGTAATGGCCAGAAAATGCACAGAAACTCCATAGACAGTGAGTTCCGATGACGGTGATTAGGTTTTAGGGAGTAATTGAGAGAGAATGGAGGGATTAGGGAAAGTAGTGACGACGGAAGAAAGGGGAATGAGGGTTAGGGTTAGTCGTTTAGGAATAAAAATGGTAAGAAATAACGTGGACCGTTGATCTTAGAGATCAACGGCCACGATTAGGCGGGGTGTTTGGGTCGGGTAGGTGTGGAATTGGGCCTGAGGGGATTGGACTGGTATAATGGGTTAGTTCCGAAAAGTTAAAGAAATTAAAAGGGCTATTTGTTAAATACCCAATTAATTAATAAATAATTTGTAATAATAATTAACAAATTGTAAAAAATGATTTTCATGCATAAAAATGTTTTAAAATAATTATTAAATATTTTAAAAATACAACAAGCTATTTTCTGGTAAAGTAATGTAATAATGCATGCATGGGCTATAATTGCAGAGTTATTGCAATTGTAACCCAAAAATGTAAATGTGGCCATTTGTGAAATAATTAAGCTTAGTATAAATATAAATAGTAGAATTAAGTCATAAATTTGTTATATAATCATTAGTGATGCAGTTAGTAACTATTTGTATAAATAAAAATACTGGGATAAGTTAATTAAAATCCTTAAAAAATGTAGAAATTATGAAAAAATGTTAATTGATGTTAATGTATAGTTTTGAAGGTATATATGCAATTTTAAAAATATTATAGGGAAAAATTGGGTATCAACAAGCTTTGTCGGGGTTGCCTCGATTAGAGTGGAGAGGGACTCCTGGTCATTCCTCCAGCAAGGTTATTTCTTATATGAAAGCTCGACGTATGGTCAAGAAGGGGTGTTTGGCTTATTTGGCTCATGTTCGTGATTCTACTACCGAGGTTTCTTCTATAGATTCGGTGCTTGTTGTTCGTGAGTTTCCCGAGGTGTTTCCTGCAGACCTGCTGGGGATGCCACCCGACAAGGATATTGATTTTTGCATTGAGGTGGCTCCAGGCACTCAGCCCATTTCTATTCCTCTATACCAGATGGCCCTACCAGAATTGGAGAAATTGAAAAAATAGTTGCAAGACTTGCTTGATAAGGGCTTCATTAGACCTAGTTTCTCGCCCTGGGGTGCACCAATTTTGTTCGTGAAGAAGAAGGATGGATCGATGAGAATGTGTACAGATTACCGGCAGTTGAACAAAGTCACTATCAAGAATAAGTATTTGTTGCCGAGGATTGACGATTTGTTTGATTAGCTTCATGGATCCAAGGTGTTTTCAAAGTTTAATTTGAGATTGGGATACCATCAGTTGAAGATTAGGGCATCTGATGTCCCTAAGATAGCTTTTCGGGCGAGGTATGGGCACTATGAATTTCAGGTGATGTCTTTTGGCTTGACCAATGCCCCAGCAGCATTTATGGACTTGATGAATCGTGTGTTCAAGCCTTATCTGGATTCCTTTGTAATTGTGTTTATTGATGACATTTTAATATACTGCCACAGCTAGAGGGAGCATGAGCAGCACCTTCGGATAGCGCTTCAGACTTTGAGGGACAGTCACTTATATGCTAAATTTTTAAAGTGCGAGTTTTGGTTGATTTAGTAGCTTTCTTGGGTCACATCGTATTAGCAGAGGGTATTCAGGTAGATCCTAAGAAGGTACAGGCGGTCAAGAACTGGCCTAGACCCGCTTCAGCCACGATTCATCGCAGCCTTTAGTACTTGTTCAAGCAAAAGATCTCAATTTGAGGCAGATGAGATGGTTAGAGCTATTGAAAGAATATTATGTCACTATACTGTATCATCCGGGAAATGCCAATGTGGTTGCCGATGCATTGAGTAGGAAGGCAGTGAGTATGGGCAGCCTTGCGTTCATTCCAGCCGGTGAGAGACCGCTAGCTTCAGATATTCAGACTTTGGCTAATCAGTTTCTAAAGTTAGACATTTCATATCCCCGTTGTGTTCTAGCTTGTACAGTCACTCGGTCTTCCTTATTTGGGCTTATTAGAGATCGACAAGATGATGACCCGCACTTGATGGTCCTTAGGGACACATTTCGGCACGGTGGAAGAAGGTTACAGTTGAGATGACGGTGTTTTGAGGATGTAGGGTCGAGTTTATGTTCCTAATGTTGATGGGCTTCGTGAGTTTATCCTTGAGGAAGCTCACATTTCTAAGTATTCTATTCACTCGGGTGCTGCCAAGATGTACCAGAACCTTCGGCGCATTATTGGTGGCGAATGATGAAGAAAGATATTGTTGCTTATGTGGCTCGGCGCTTAAATTGTCAACAGGTGAAGTATGAGCACCAGAGACCCAGTGGTTTTCTTTAGCAGATAGAGATTCCTGAGTGGAAGTGGGAGCAGATGCCTATGGACTTTGTCGTTGGACTCCCACAGACTCAGAGGAAGTTTGACACCGTTTGGGTTATTGTGGATAGGCTGACCAAGTCAGCGCACTTCATTCTTGTGGAAAGTACTTACTCTTCGGAGCGGTTGGCAGAGATTTATATTCGGGAGATTGTTCGACTTCACGGTGTGCTCGTGTCTATCATTTCTGATTGGGGTAAGCAGTTTACCTCGCACTTTTGGAGGGCAGTTCAACGTAAGTTGGGTACGCGAGTTGAATTGAGCATAACATTCCATCCTCAGACGGACGAGCAGTCCAAGCGTACTATTCAGATCTTGGAGGATATGCTCCGCGGTTGTGTTATAGATTTTGGAGGATCGTGGGATCAGTTCTTGCCATTAGCGGAGTTTTCCTACAACAACTGCCACCAGTTGAGCACTTAGATGGATCCCTACGAGACATTATATAGTAGACGGTGCAGATCGCCAGTTGGATGGTTTGATCCGGTAGAGGCTTGGTTATTGGGTACAGACTTAGTTCAGGAGGCCTTGGACAAGGTCAAGATTATACAGGATTGACTTCGTATAGCTCAGTCCAAGAAAAAGAGTTATGCCGACCGTAAAGTTCATTATGTATCATTCATGGTCAGAGAGAGGGTATTACTTCGGGTATCGCCCATTAAGGGTGTTATGAGATTTGGGAAGAAGGGCAAGTTGAGCCGCAGGTATATCGGGCCATTTGAGATTATCGAGAGAGTGGGGGAGGTAGCTTATAGACTTGCGTGGCCTCCAGGATTATCCTCAGTTCATCTGGTATTCCATGTGTCCATGCTCCAGAAATATCATGATGACCCGTCCCACGTGTTGGATTTCAGCTCTGTCCAGTTGGACAAGGATTTAACTTATGAGGAGGAGCCGGTAGCCATTCTAGACCGGCATGTTCGTCAGTTGAGGTCAAAGAGTTACCCTTCAGTTCGAGTGCAGTGGAAAGGTCAGCCTGTTGAGGTAGCTACTTGGGAGTCCGAGTCGGACATGCGGAGTAGATATCCACACTTGTTCTCTAGTCCAGGAACTTTTCTATGTTTGTTCGAGGACGAACGTTTGTTTTAGAGGTGGAGATTGTGGTGACCCAAAGAGTCATCTCGTGAATTAAGACTCCATTCTGGGCTTGTTATCCTTAAAAATATTGTTTTTATTCACCTCGATTTGCGTGCACAGTCCGGGCGTGAATCCGGAAAGACTTTATGTGAAAATATATGAAATAATAATTTTAGAGAGTTAAAATTAATTTTTAGTTGACTTTGGTCAATATTTTGAGTAAATGGACTCGGACCCGTGTTCCGGCAGTCCCGGGAGGTCCGTAGTAAAATATGGGACTTGGGCGTATGCCCGGAATCGAATTCCGAGGTCTTTAGCTCGAGAAATGAATTTTTGATGAAAATTGTTAAACTGGAATTTAAAGGAATTAAAGAAATAGATTAATGTTTGAACTCGTTGGTATCGGTCCGGCATTTTTGTTTCGGAGCCCGGTACAGGTCTATTAACATATATGTCATGTCTGTGAAATTTGGTGGAAATCGGAGTTTATTTGACGTGATTCGGACGTCCGGTTGAGAAGATAGTGAATTTGAAATGTTCTTGAGGAATTCATGAGTTTTGATGCTAAATCCGTAGTTTTAGGTGCTATTTTAGCAATTTGATTGCACGAGTAAGTCCGTAGGATGTTTTTGTATTTGTATGCATATTTGGTTTGGAGCCCCGGGGGCTCGGGTGAGTTTCGGATAGGCTTCAAGGTGTTTTGGACTTAGGAAATTCTGGTTTTTCTGCAGCTTCAGCACTTGTTGGTTTCCTTCTTCGCGTTCGCGAAGCTTCTCACGCGAACGCAGAGAGTAAATTTGCTGAGGGAGAAATCCTTCTTCACGAACGCGAAGTACTGGACGCGAACGCGAAGCACTGGGGGTTAGTACCCTTCGCGAACGCGACCGGCCTTCCGCGAACGCGATAAGTTGACCTGGGGGAGGGGAGTCCAGTTGCTCTTCGCGAACGCGGCCACTGGGCCGCGCACGCGATGGTCAGGTGGGCTAAGCATTGCGAACATGAACAGCACATAGCGAACGCGTAGGCCTTTAGGTCGCAAAGCACTGCGAACGCGACATGCCCCTCGCGAACGCGATGAAGGCCTGTCCAGCGAGTTGAAACAGAACCTAAAACGGGATTAGGCCATTCTTTCATATTTTCAAAACTAAGAAGGCTTATAGGCGATTTTCAAGAGAGAAGTTCTTCCCCAAAGTGTAGGTAAACGATTCTACACTATTTTCTCTCAATTACCCATTGTTTTTCATCACTTTTCAATCAAAATCTAGGGTTTTCATGGTAGAAATTGAGGATTTAGGTAGAGTTAGAGAATTTTGCATATTTGAATTTAGACCTCGAATTGAGGCCGGGTTTCGAAATTAACAACATATTCGGGCTCGGGGGTGAATGGGTAAACGAATTTTGGTCCGAACCTCGAGTTTGGACCAAACGGGTCCGGGGTCAATTTTTTACTTTTTTGGGGAAAACTCAGAAAAATCATGATTTTGCATTAAAATTAATTCCTTTAGCAATAATTAGTGATATTGAACTAATTATGATTAGATACGAGTGGGTTGGAGGTGAATTCTAAAGGAATATCGGTACTTGAACAGTGAGTGGCCTGTGAAATCGAGGTAAGTTTTGTGTCTAACCTTAGCTTGAGTGAATAGGTATTGTGTAACTATTTGCTACTTGTTTTGTTGCTAAATACGACGTATATGGGAGGTGACGAGTACCTATACGTTGTGGTCGAGTCATAACATGCGAGTGAAATTTAATTCTTGATATTCTTGCTGTCTTAAAGCCTATTATCTATGATTATTGTTGTTAGTGAAATGTTGGAAGATTTGTATCCGGTTCCACCGAGATGGATAGTATTGTGAATATTGAGTTGAGATTGAAATGTTAAATGGTGATAGAAACTATGATGAAATATTTATTTCTTGTGAAATTTCTCTTTATATGTTGTTAAAGATTCTGTGACTGGTGAGGAAGAGTGTAAAGCACGAAGGGTGATGCCGTGCATAATTTATCTATATTGTGAGGTGAGAGTAAAAGCACGAAGGGTGATGCCGTGAATTATTATTTATAATCTGGTGAGGATGAGAGCAAAAGCACGAAGGATGATGCCGTGCATTCTAATTATTATTTGGTGAGGCTGAGAGTAAAAGCACGAAGAATGATGTCGTGCAAGTTTCCTTTCTATTTTAATTGCTTAAATTGTTGTTGATCACTGTCTATTTCTGTCTTATTATTTTCTCACTCCTTATGTTAAATTCCCCACTGTATGCTCTCTTCCTATTATTTGCAATTTTACTTCTTTATTTGCTATTATTTCTACTAGCATGATTATACATGTCCACGTTTTATATGGTGTCCTGTCCTAGCCTCGTCACTACTTCACCGAGGTTAGGCTCGACACTTACCAGTACATGGGATCGGTTGTACTGATACTGCACTCTGCACTTCTTCTGCAGATCAAGGTTTAGGTCCGAGATGAGTTCGAGTTGTAGTTGACTATTCGCACGGAGACACGAAGTAGATTTGCTGACGTCCGCAGATTCCTGGAGTCTTCTCCTTGTTATTCATTTGTTATTTTATTTAGTTCAAAACAGTTATATATTTTCTTTGAGCCAAATACTTGTAGTAAATTCTTAGTAGTTCGTGAATTTTGACTCCAAACCTTGGGTAGCTAGACATTAATATTAGTTTCGCAGTATCGTTTTACTATTTCATTTATTACTTTTGGTATCGTATATTGGATGGTAGTAACATTTCTTATATGTTTTTAATTGTTTTAATGTGGTAACCCTCTAATGTTGACTTGCCTAGCAAGTATAGCGTTAGGCACCATCACGATCCCGGCAATAGGAAATCGGATCGTGACAGTTTTAGACTACAAAAGAAAAGCTAAAAAATTATTTATTGTGAATACGAGGAAGTACTAATTATGGATACAATTTTAACTTTCAACCTTTATCCTAATATATATCAGCCTTTTAAAATGTTTTGAATGAATAACAGTGCTTATTTTCCAGTTATCCTTGTTGAACGACCTCAAAGTTTTGGTTTATTAGAACTATTTCTTTTCATTATTTCGTTCTTATTCACGTTCTTGTGTATATTTGCTTAGAGAACACTCAGAGGCGGATCTAAAATTTAAAGGTAGTGGGTGTCAAAATTTTTTTTAATATACACCTTATAATAACTACTAATATATAATTTATTCTAAATGTTTGTCCGGTTCGTTGTTTTAGTTTTTGGGCAATTTAATAAGCACTTTATTTGCAAATATAAAAGTTACATCAATTTTCTAGACCCTACTTATGAAATTTTATTAGGTATATATGTTACTATTGTCGTATGAAAATTACATCTCAGACATTAAAAAGCAAATATAATTAACATTTTAAAGAAGGAACACACTTTTATTATTTACAATACAAGTAAAATCAATATTTTCACAAGGGAACTACATTTTTTTTGTATACTAAAAATAAATTTGCACAAGTCAAATAAAATCTTTAATAAGGAAACTTCACCAATCAAAATAAGAAAAATAAAATAAAAAATCCTCAATAGATAAATTATTCCCCATACTTAAATGCAAAATTAGATAAACTACAAGATCTCAAAACTTAAAATCATAAATTTAATGCTTACGAAATATTCATCATAATTTAATATTAAGGAGATTTAAGTTGTATTTAACAATCATAGAATAACACAAATTTTTATGTTACAATAAAAAAAAATTAATTTTGATCTCAATCTAATTATGAAGACCCAAGTCTTTTGATTTTGAAAGAAGAAAACTAAAAGATATGAGATCAAGAGAAATGCGTATATTATAAAAATTTTAAATTTTGGATGCTCTTTTTTGAGTGTTCTTGCTAAATATCGCAGATAAAGTAATAGAATAGAGGAAAAAATATAAAAATACTAAACGACAATTAGAAAATTGAGAGGTAGCCAAAAAGAAAAAGACAAAAGAAATAAAAAGCACAACGAAAAGAGAAAGTCAGACAAGGTTCAAGATAAATTCGAACTTGAATTTTTCTCGCGAGAAAAGCTTTCAAAAAGGTCTACCAGTCATGACACATTTGTCTAGTTTGCGAATGGGATGGCAGAATCATATATTTAACCTAGTTTAATTTTTTTCTTAATATAAATATATGATAATTTTATCAACCGAGCGGGTGCCATACCACCCCTACCCATAAGGGTGATCCGCCCATGAGAACACTCGATTAGTAGCTAGTTAAAGATATACATCATCGAATAACTACAAAGTATGGTTGCTCCAATAAATAATGCCGGCAAAATTTATATTTTTTGTATATTAATATATATTTCCTCCGTTTACTTCTACTTGTTCATTTTAGATTTTATATGCCCCTTGAAAATAATAATTATAATATGTATTTTACCATAAAATTCGTAATAATGATTGCATTTCAAAAGGTCTTGCGAAATAATTTGGGGAATGAATAGTTAATGATAAGAGTAAAACAAGAAAAAAAGATTGTCATTCTCTTGATTACTAAAATAGACAAGTAAAAATGAAAATGTATTTTTAGTATAGTGGATAAGTAAAAGTGAATAATATATATATATATATATATATATATATATATATATGGCTAGTGAATGTACTTACTTTTAGCCGACTGGCCAAATGTGTAACTTGCCCAACATATTTTACCAAAACAAATTTAAAAGTGAATAACACGGCCTAGCCAGTTTCAGACTGGCAATCGAAAAATAGCCAGCTTTTGCTCATGGAGCTATATTTTTCATTAGAGATTACAATCCGAAGCAAAATGAAGCGTTTGAAAATTCATTGAAAAATAGCTATTGTGTTGTTGAAACACGAAAAGTTCTAGTATAATATGCTGGATTATAGGGCTCTTGCGTATAAACTTCCAGCATATTATGTTGGAACTCCAACATGGCAAATTCTAGCATAGTATGCTGGATTATGGAGCTCTTTTGTTTAAACTTTTCGCATATTATGTTGGAACTCTAGCACATTATAAAGATACAACCTATTATACCGGAATCTCATATGTAAAAAATCCAAACTCCAACATATTATGCTAGAATGTTTTTGGATTTTAAGAATATTTTTATTCAAATTATATCTTTACATGAAAAAGTGACTAACTTTCGATTTCTTTTGAAACTGTATTATGACTATTTTTCAATTATCACTTATAAATCTGATTTTTTCCCTATTTAAAAAGGTAAGAGAGAGCAACAATGTCATAATCCAAGTTAATGTCACATATTGTCTGAATTGGTCCAACATGCCTTGCAGATTTATCCCTGGACTAAAACACCACCGAGCCAAAAAATGTGCTTATCATGTAAACTTGGACTATATCTTATAAATTATTTTACTTTTCTCTCTCGTTTCAAGGTGAGATTCGTTTAAAGTGTCATATGTATTCTTCTTTCGAAGCTTGCCAGTCTAGAAGTATGTCAGTCCTTTTCGTTAAGCCATCCTCTGTCATGGTCGTTACAAATAATTACTTGAGAATATTATTGGGTAGCTTTGTCCATATGTTATTAAGTTCTTGGTTAAGGAAGCATTAGGTATATTAATATTTATGATAAAAGGGTTAAAGTCGCAAGGTTTGTAACATAAGGAAGCATATATTAACTGTTAATTGGTTAGAAAACAACTCAACGATTATTCATCTGTTAATTGGTTAGAAATATTGTAATGTATCATTATTGGTTAGAAAATATTGTTATACTTCATGTCACAAGTGAAATATTTTTTTTATCAAATGAAGTTTAAGAAAAGAAGAATTAATTCAAATAGTCATCCGTCCTAGAACTTAAATTAAAAATAGCCAATGAATGTGTAATATGTGCATACTTTATGTATTACATGTGTATAATTAATGTATAATATTTGTATATTGCTAAAAAAAGTAACAATTAATATGGCCGGTTATCTGTATAAAGCTCCCGTAGGAACTATGATGTTAGGCTCAAAATTCATATTTTTGCATGTAATTTGTCTTGCGTTATACCTCAATCTTGTTAACTTTGGTGTAAATATTTGTGACTCGAGCTAAATAATTGTGTTTATGTGTAGAAGTCAATTTGAAGTGTTTGGCAAGCGTGCATGCAAAGTGAAGTAAAAAACAGAAGAATTTGGAGGGAGTATGATTTTGGTGATCCGGTTGGCGCCAGTCACCAACCAAAACGCCAATGGCAGAATAGCACAAAAGTGGAAAATTTTCGGTGTCCAGGTTGGCGCCAAGCGAGACGGCTAAGGACGGATTTTGTCCTAATTCGGCTATGACTTGGTAGTTTCAACTCTACACGCCCCCAATATGTATAAGAGGGGTTCCAAACCTATTTCTTAAGGGTGAGACATTATTGGAGAGATATTATTGGAGAGGCAAGAAGGCTACAGGGACACTTGGAAGCAACGAAGCACAAGAGTTTTCTCTTTCGTTCTTCCTTAATCTGTATTTTAATGCTTTCAATTATTATCATGATTGTTAGTATGGTTATGAGTAGCTAAACTTTTTAATCTAGGGTCTGATGGAACCTATTGGAGGATGGTTTTCTACTGTGTTTAATATACATTTGCCTTTGATTTTTCTCTATTTATTCAACTATATTTTTATCGTTGTTGATTCAAAAGCTCTCAATTAACTGTGCCTATTTAGTGTGTATATTGCTCGAGAGAGTGCACATTTAGGTAGTTGTTGAACAACACCACTCCTAACGTATTTGAGAGATCAATACGACGGTTTAAAGGCGGGATTAAAGATAACGAAATATTGGTGCGATCATAGTGAGCGGTGAATTAATGTCAGCTAGCGTAGTTCGAGAGAATATGTCTAGTAAATTATGGTAGTTGCTTGAGAGAGGGATACGACACCCCAAGTGCTCATGATCAGTAGAGAATATTTAGACAAATTTATAAAAAATATAGCGGGGGAAGATTTCGATAATAGGAAAATCGTAATTCTAGACCTCTTCTTAATATTTTCTCCAAACCTTCGTGTCTCTAAGTTATAATTTACTACTTTAATTAGTTAGAAATAAAATCTCAATCTTTGTAATTTCAGAATTTGTTCAAACTTGTCTTCTTAAAGATAGTAAACGGTTATAGTAAAACCTTAGTTCTTTGTGGGATTCGACTCTAGACTCTTAAACCAGATTATATTTGCAAAGATTGCTTAGACCTTTTTATAAGTCATAGTTGAGTGTGATCAAACTAGGAAGAGTAACAATTTATGTTTGACTAAATCATTTATGAAAAACTTTTATTAGTATTGAAAAGGAAATTTTACCTCCTATAACAAACTATTACACCCTATTTATTTTAAACCAAAACAATTTCAAAATATTATTACTTATAGCTACCTTTTCTATATTATAGGAAAATAGGTATTTATTTATACCTACCATTGAGACATGAAATAGACCAATTGTGTTCTTTCTCCCTCTCTCTCTTCCTTCTCTCTCTCTCTATCGGCAAGATTCTCAATCCTCTTTCTTCTCCATCAAATCAGCAGAGTCGTCGACGCTATCATTATGGTCGTCGTCAGAGTCGTCGGCACTATCATCATGGTCGTTGTCAGAATCGTCGGCGTCATCATCCACTATTGACTCATCCTCTTAGGCGAACATATCTAGCCATAGCTACGCGGGAGAAGATTTAAGGGCCGAGTTTTTGTTCGTCTCATTTTTTAATTTTAATACAATGTATACGGTATTTTGCTTGGCCGGAAAACGCCATTTCCGGCGAACTTTCTTCTCTTCTTTGCTATTTAATCACACATACAATGATACAAATATATTGTATTATGTACAAATACACTCAAATATATTGCATATTTGTATAAATACATTTTTTTCGCCTGTATTTACGTATTTCGATGGTTTGTATTTTTTGAATACAGCTGAATATCACTATATTTTGTGATTTTTTGTTGTTTGAATACAGTCGAATTGAATATATTGTATAATAATGAATAATAAATATATGTGAATTGAATACAATGTAGACAGTCGAATTGAATAGAACAGTATACACCTTATTTCTTGATTACCTCATTTGTAAATTCAATCGCGCAAATACATGGAATGTAACACAGTACCAGCTAAATTTATATAGAATTGATTTTGTTGAGTTAAATTAGGAGTGATATACGCTAATTGATCCTCGTTCCGTTATTAAACAGCTGGATTACCCCTTTTATTTAGGCAAATTCCGCTATTGTATTCATGAATATAGTAGCGCGAACACGGCGAATACAATTGCACAGCTGGATTCCCCTATTTTTTAGGCGAATTTTACTACTGTATTCGTAAATATATTGGCGCAAATAAAACAAATACAGTCGCGTAACAATTAAATAGTAGCTACATGAAATAATTATGTATATGATAGCTATAAAAAATTATAAGCCACTAAACAATAGTGGTTTTTAAAATCCTCGATTGAAAAAGCAATTTGTGTTTAGTTCCTGATTTTGCTTTAAAAGAAAAACTATTTCTTTTCTAGAAAAATAATTTTTGCTACTAAACACTTATTCCCCCCTTCCCCCCC